>JBBMJZ010391911.1:0-14468 GCA_037833815.1 Zingiber zerumbet | reverse complement strand
AAATACGTAGGAAGCAAGCGATTTGGGGGCGCCGTCTATCCAACCCCCCTTCAAGCCGGCCGCAAGATCCTCCAACAGAATTGAGAAGGAGATAGATGGCACGAAGACGGAGTGATCATGAGTAAATGATAGAATGTAAAGACACACTGTCCCTGAGTGTTATACCTACTATTCCATTGAAACAGTTGATTGTAATAAGAATAAAGACTCTTTGCTTAAATAAATAAAAAAATCATTACTATTTTCAAGTTGGAAGATTATAGTTACAGGTCGTTTCAAAGGGTCCTAACAATATTGTGTACTCATCTTGATATAAGTTATATTGTTGGCTTAGTTAGTCGTTTCCAGTCAAATCCATGATCAAGACATTGGAAAAAGCAGTGAAAATGATATTTAGATAGCTTAAAAAAACAACATATTATTGTATCTATTTTCGAGGACTTAAGATGAGTCTGAAGGGCTATACAGATGCAAATTAGAGGGAAGACCTTGATAACAGAAAATCCATATCTGGCTATACCTTCTTGCTAAATGGTGGCCTCATCTCACGGAATAGCAAGAAGCAAGCTTATTTAGCCTTGTTGACAATGAAAGCTGTGTGGCTTGGCTTGTGTAGTTTTGTTAACAATGGAAGTTATGTGGCTTGGCTTGTGTAATATTATCGACAATGCAAGTTGTGTGGCTTACGCAGTGGATGTTCAAGAAGTTATTTGGTTGAAAAGGTTCATGAAGCATCTAAAAATTGCTAAGGACTGTGGGAGCCCTGTTACAGTATAATGTGACAATCAAGCTACTATAGCTTTTTCTAAGGATCCCAAATATCACAACAAAGGTAAGCATATAGAGATTCAATATAATTTTATAAGGAATATTGTTGATAAGAAATAGATAATTCTAGATTATATCCCTACACCAATTGTGTTTGCAGATCCTTTTACTAAATCATTGACTAAAGAGTCATTTCAAGGATATGGAAAGTCTTTGTGACTTTGTAAAATATAATACGTTGTAAAATGTTATGATCTATTCAGTATATATATTGTAACATTATGAATTAAAGTCTCGATGAGCATGTTAATAGTTTAAGATTGGTCCACTCACATAGACAATCATCTCTATTTGTTAAGTATAATAGAGGTAAGACTGTTACTTATGAGACAACTTATGTAGCTGTGAATAGAGATATAGCCATAAGTTAATGTCGCCTTAATAATTGTGTTAAGACGAGATCATTTATGCAATGATCAGAATAAATGAACTCACCATTTACTGAATCTGCTTAAAGCCATATTAGAATTCATATATTAAATTCAAGATTAAACATTATATATATTTATATCAAAATTTGTACGATGTTAAATTTTAAGAAAAATATACGCTCTTGTTAGTAAAGAGAATAGTATCATAGCATGTGATTTATATCACATGTGCTATGACGACAATAAAGGCGGTAGAAGAGTGGATCTCTTCTTCTCTACTATGTGAAACCCTTGAAATTATAAATTAATTTCAATCTTATCATTAGTGACTATTTAACTATATACTTGAAGTTCTAATTAGTATCTACTAATTTAGCATATTTTCTATTGGCTATGAATAATTCAATCTATGGAACATAATAAAAAAAGGGACTGATTAGAATGAATCAATTCTAGCAAAAAAGAAAGATTACTATTGTTTTACATCTTTAGCATTTATTCACTAGTCGACTAGTTATATTTTTTTTTATTAAATACTTAAAATGTGATTATGAATAATTATATTGATTAAAGATGTAGAATATGTTTTCGATATAAGTCATTATAGAGATTAGCGATGTTCATATTGATATAAATGATTAATCTGGTGTTAAGGTAAGTTATTAAAGTCTCTAATTTATTCTATAGAGTAGTTATGTAACGTGTAACAATATTCTTAGCAATAATTACTCAATGTACTTGTTATCGCACAAATCATTTTCCCTAAAATATAGATTGAATGTTCTTATTTGATAATTAGTGTTTTACTCTAGTCTTTGTTACTTGATTATAATATAGTCTATATAACTTACATAGCCTTTATAACTAGTTAACCTTTATGGATTAAGTTGGACGAGTGGAAAATACAGGAGTTACGAAGATGAAATGATGTCTCTTCCCCTTCATCTTAATCCTTTATGAGCAACATTATTGTCGCTTGCCTTTATACAAGAAGCATTCAAATAATTGAAAGGAAAGAGGATGTGAGCAAGTAATCGGCAAAGAACATATCTCTATGGGATTTAGTTTATGAATTTTGAAGAGATTTTTGATTCATTCATGATCATACTTCTGACAACAAATGAAGAGCAAGATTTACTACAAGAGATCACTTGAGTTATATTAGAATCAACACATTTCATACAAATTACAGCATAAGTGAATCCTGAATTCTTTACACCATTACTTTAAAGGGTATCAATATCGCAACTTCCATAAAAACGGAAACGATACTTCCACGGGCTCTTGAATGCTACAATCTCATTTGAATGCCGTTCTTCTATCATATAATAAAGCGCCCTTAGTTAAGCAAAACCATCAGCACTGCACACAATCTATTTATTCAACACTCAAACATACAAGCCTATAATCCTTTTTAGTCAAATACATTCATTTCCATATCGAAGTATTTTTGGTTGCTGTTTCTCATAATGTTAAAATGATATAATCAAACTAGTTAATCTCCTGCACAATATCTCTGTTGTTGCAAAATTATGCATAAAGCTGTAGACTAGGAAATGATTAATGTTATTTCTTAGGCATACCATACTATGTACAGGTAATGCCACTAGTTCACTTTATAATTATACCAAATAGTAGTTCTAAGAAAAACTAAAAAAACCAGGCAAACTTCAAGATAGTGCGCCATGAGGAAAACTGAAGCTTCATGTGTTACGCAAGAGTACCAAGCTAGTCAAAGTGTTGCAACGGATCTACAGAACTCCCTTTCCCAGGCTAATCACCTATTGAAGCACGTCATAAACCTAAAAATAATCCACCTTGAAGCAGCATAAAGTTAAACACGTCAATTTCTATTAGCATTACCTAATGACGCAAAGATGGAAATGAGGCATCATCCAATTGGCCTCTCCAGACATTGCCGTTGTTGGATCCACTACATGCTTCGTTTCGCACAGATAAGCAAGTCAAGTTACCATCCAAACTCATCTGCTGGACTTCTGCTGCTGATAATATTTTAATGCTCTGCACACAAGTAATGAACTCCCTGCGGTCACATGAAAAAGGTATTAGTGTCAATAATAGAAGCGAGATAAAATTTCAAACAATTCAATGTCGGTGCCCTTACTCCCAAGGGTCATCACCAACAAGTAACGGATCTTTTTCATGATCTATATATACAAGCTTCCACTCTGTTCCATGTGGTTCTTCTAATTGCCCTTCTATCCCAAACATACGCGCAAGATCACGTCGCAGCTCAGCATAACCTTTGTAGCGTGTTACATCAATACATCTTCCAACAGATCCCCGCTTTTGAACCTTCCAAGTAATAGTCAAAACTAGTAATTACAAAGAGAAAAATATATATCAGTTAAAAAAGAGTTGTCATATTTTTTTTTTTACTTTTGCCTATGAGGCTTCACACCACAATGGATGAGAGAGAATCCTCATTTGAGGAGCGACATAGTATAAGCCCTTCCAATAGTACCCTTGTACAGATTGAAACTCCCAACCTTTGACCAAATGCTTTACAGATCTAGCTTGTTTAAGACTAGACCAACAATTGTTGGTGATCAAATCTCATGTTGGTCAACTATGCAGTTGCATATTAATTTAAAAAAGTCAAGAATTAAATAGTCAAGTTTCCGTACATGACCTTTTCTATTTGACTTTCATATGAATCTAGTATGCTGAAAGTATGGTTGGGTAGAAAATTTCACCTATCAGAGGTCAGTCTTCACTGATCCAGCTGTGTTCTGTGATCCTTTGAACATGTAAGCTATTTCATGTTCAGGATTAATTGAACAAACTAACTAAAATCAAGAACATTCATATTCATTATTTTAAAGGCAATAGTAAGAAGCATGCATGCTACATAATTTAAGTATTGATAACAAATAGCAAACCTTAGTGTAAGTTCGCATCCGAGATGGTTTGTTTGTCCAGACTCTACTAAGAACACCCTCATTGACTACATCAGTTGAACAACCAGGATTAAAGGGCATATCAGCCATGCCAAATGACTGGGAACTGATATCCGCAGTAGACAGCTCGGTATCTACATCTTTCTGCTGGCCATAACCAGAAACTATACTTTGTATCTCCTTCCCTGTACCAAGGCCTCTTGAGAGTAAGGCATCTGGTATCACTCCCAGAAGAACAGTATCCCTATGATCTCGATCATTACCATTTGGACAATTTGAAGGAAGTGGTAAACCCTGCTCACTACCTTCTATGCAGAAGGAGGTTGTAGAAGAAGCATCTAGCTGATCAGCAACAGGTAACTGGTTAGGGAGCTGGATTGACTCTTTTGTTTTTAACTGCTCATGCTTGACCAGAGCTTGAGGTTTCCTCTGTAATTCCTGCAGTAAATTATCCATAGGAGGCACAGCAGTCTCGTCAACCAAAATTGCTGCCCCTTGCTGAGATTTTCCATGGAAGCTAAAAGACGAAATGTGGCCATCAGTTGAGGGTAAGTTTGCTGAAGATGGACCATCAGTACCCCTGAGCATGGATTGACTTGTGAAAAGTAGAGACTTATGGTTATCTAGGATATTGTTATTTTGCACATGGTGCAATTGCTTTGTTTGTAGCTGCAGGAGTTTGGACCCATCTAGGTAGGTTTGCAAATCTTGCCGCTCTTGAAGATGTTGATTCTGCTGAGCTAGTAGCTGCGGTAACTGAGATTGTACTTGAGGACTAAGCTGAGAAAGTAATTGATGTTGCTGAATCTTTTGTAGCAACTGCATTTGAAGAATTTGCTCTTGTTGTTTCTGCAGGAGAGATTGCTGATACTCTAGTGGTTGTTGAGCCTGCAAAATCTGAGGTAAAGCTGAGGGTTGGAGAGAGACCAGGCTTGTTAAAGTAGAGTCCTGTAATCCTTGCTGTTGCAAATGTTGACCTGGTAAATGATTTTGAGGTACAATCTGTCCACTGGATTCCTGACGTTGCATATCATCTTCAGGTTCTTGATTAACAACACTTTTTTGTTTCTGAGGTTGAGGCTGCTGTAGTTGCCCCTGTTGTTGAAGTTGTTGCAGATGGACAAATTTTTGTTGCAGTACGGGCATTAAAGAAACAGATGTGTGAGGTGGCAACTGAGTTTGCTGCAGTTGATGAGGCAAGTGCAATTGTTGAGTTTGAGTATTCTTGGAACTCAAACTGGGGGCAGATGCTGGATGAGTTTGGAAACTTAACATTTTTACTGGATCCTCTATTGCAGCCCCATCATGCATAGATGGCACTGTGGGTAAGCATGCTGGTTGAGATGCTGATGTCATTCTCTGCGAATTCTGTTGCATAGACATCCACTGAGCCAGGCTAAGACCAGGAAACATTGCACACTGAGAATCTCTTAAGCCAAAATCATCATTCAGCAATGGCATAACACTTTGGAAACCATTTTCCACATCAAACTCATCTGTAAAATGAGGAACTATCAGCATATATGTAGAGGATGAATTAGTTTATAGTAACAAATGGATAATGTGTAGCAATGCAGAAGAACAAGAAATAGTCCACAGGTTTTCTATGTTTCAATTACATTAGTGATGCTAGCTATCAAATTCATATTTTCAATTATTGCACAAATATGTATCAGTGATTAACTTTCACATTGTTTACAAAACCAACAAGTACGTTGCACGTACTAATTGGGCCATTTCCTAATAACTTAATACTTTGATATATACCAATTATTAATATAGTATTAGAGTATCGTCATGCTGCCCAAATTTATTCTCCTGTTTCACAAGCTAACTCTCACCATTTTGCTCTCTCGAAATGCATGTCCTAGCCTGATGGTGAGGTAGAGTGTTAGTTAACAATCCTATCTCATGAGACTATATGCAGATTGAGGATTATTTCCTAATCACCTAATCTTTTGGTCTAAATAGTCATTCAGTCAAAACCTATAAATATCATCATCTTTGAATTTTTTTTTTCTTCAACTTCTCTCGTACATTATATACAATTGAAAGCAATTTTTTTCTATCTAAACTCTATAAAATTTCTCTGGAAGATATCTCTTTCAGAAGAAATATGGGTAAGCTCACTGGTTTGATTAAAAGACAAGGGTAGTTACTGTCATGATCATGAGATTTTATTTGTGAGTTTGTCTTGCAAGTGGTTATTAATCTCCATATGACAAAGGGAAATTGATTTTCTCTAGAAAAAATAAAGAATAAACTAAAGTTACACTGTGACTGGTTAGCACATAAAAGATATTTTGGACATGTACAATGCAGTACAAAGGAATCAATCTTACAGATGTAGAGCATCATTAACCAAATTTGTAGACCATTAAGCAATATTCTTGAGAAGCAATTCAATTGGTATTCTTTAAAAGATATTTAGAACTCAGAACAGTTGTTGCCAGTACTTGTATAGATAAAGAGAAAAGTCAGTAGAATAACTTCAAAATGTGCATAAGCCATCTTGATTAAATGGCAACCTTTGGAAGGATGTTGTTTACCTGAAACTCCTGCTGGTTTAGGAAATTTGGGCCTGAAAAAGGGAGGTGGGCATAAATAAAAAGGGGTTGCCACTGGTTCAATTTCCCAAACTGAAACTCGGCTCCGTCTCTCAGTTGCAGTTGATTCATCCCAGCCAACCTGTTGATTCAAAGAAGATAATTTGTGCTTTACTAGAGATCACACATTATAGAAAGGATAATTTCCTTTCTTGCAATGTAAATCTGTAAATATGCACTAACCTGGAGATTGCGCCACTGTGAATTTTTCCACCTTATATGATCTAAGTCGCTAATACCTGTAACAGTACCCATATATCTACGGACTCCAGAGTCCTCACTCTCAAACAACATTCTAAACCGCATGCCAAGAGACACCTGGGTATATACTGCCTTATTGTACTTGGCCAAAGGGATAACAAATTCTGAGGGGCTCGCCCTATACAGACAATGAAAAATTCCATTAGTATCCAAACTGCAGAGAAAACATAACAAAATAAGAGCATGAAATATTGGTGAACCTGCAACACCTGGGGTTGTAAAAAATAGTAAATGGGCTATTATTTGTGGCAGCATGAGCAGCAGCAGCAAGGATCCCTATGTGCATACTGTCACTGGATAAGACAGAAGATGATAGAGCAGGTTGTTGTCTATTTGCACGCCGTATACCCAACAAAAGTTGTGACTTCTCATCTCTGAAATTCAAGAGAATGATATTCTTTCCCATGGAATGTGTTAGACAGAAAGGTTACATATCAGATAATTATACTTACCGGATAAAGAGAACAGAATCACCAGCAGAAAGCCTTTTTGTGCTAACAAACACACTCCATCCTGTAGTGAGTAGATGCCGTTTGGGTTGACCTGCAATTTGATGACTCATGAGTAGTCAAATCAAGTGAAAAGCCAGAACAATCATTGAAATCTGGAACAGCAGTTATGCAATTTTGGCATGAATTAAATATATGTCAGCATTGACAAACAAATATAGACATTCATTAAATGACAAGCATTCTTGAGCAATGCATGTTCTTACATAAAATCACAATCACTCTATGCCTGTGCATTTTTATTTTAAATTAGTGTGAAGATTTTTTTGGTTAGAACAATTGTTGAGTTGTCTATCCTATATGCCAAAGGCTTCTAATGCAAAAAGGTTTTATACTATTACAGATATGTTAAAGCCAAGGATATACATCTGAACAAAGTAGCATGAATTGAAAGGGAATGTCTTGAGATAAAATATTTCAAATATCAAAAGCATTTGCAATGACAACCTTAGTAATCAACAGAGCAAATGCAATAAAGATATAGTGTTACAAAGGAGAGAAATTTTATCACATATTTTTCATTTCTTTTGTGCATGATAGGTGTTAGTGCAATCAATCCTTAGGAGAATTGACTTAAGGAGTAGATTGTTGATGCAACCATACTTAAGTTGGATTGGATTTGATGTAGTTAGCTAAATAATTGGCAATATGTTTAAGTTGCACCAAATTGATATTCTTACTTATCTCAAGTGTGTAGATGCATACTTATGTCAAGTGTGCAGAAGTGCGCAGATTGGAATTGCGGTTGCAGTGTGGAGAGAAGTCTTGAAAGAGTGAACCCCTGGCGGATGGAAGTCCAAGTGAATCTTGACAGAGAAGAGTCGGAGGAGTGAAGAACCAGACGAGAAGTCCCAAAAGAGTGAGCTCCTAGTGGACGAGAAGTCCTAAATGAATGAACTCCTGGTAGTTGGGAGTTCAAGGAAGTCCTGGAAGTGGAATCCCTAATAGCAGAGAAGTGCCAGAGGAGTGAACACTTGCAAGTGAAAGATCAGAGTACAAGTGGATCTTGGTAAACAAAAAATTTTGAAGGAATGAACTCCAGCAAAGGAAGTCCAAAAGGTCTTGGCAGATAAGAAGCTCATGAAGTGAAACTCCTAGAAAACAACAAGTCAGGAGTGAACTCATAGTAAGTGGATCTTGGCAAATGAGAAGCCCTAGAGGTAGAACTCCTAAGAAATGAGAAGTCACACAGGTAGAACTTCTGGGAGGTTTGGCAGATGTCAAAGGTCATTTATGTGGCTAAAGAAGCCGCACAGGTAGAACTTCTGGGAGGTTTGATGGATGTAAAAGGTCATTTATGTGGCTAAAGAAGCGCTCAAGTGACTTGGATCAAGCATGACTCAAAAGTAGAGCTCTATGGATGGAGGCTTGTCTAGGTGGTCTCAAGGGAAGAGAATGATCAAGCATGGAGACATGTGAAATAAGTGGATTGAGTGAAATATAATTGACTATTGTGGTAAAAGCTTTCTACTCAAACGCATACTCGGCCAAAGAACAAATTTTCTAGGTCAAAGTCAAGGCATTAGCTTGTGACCAAGCTAGTTCAATCAACTAATATTTATATATAGTTGATTGATTAACAAAGTTGATACTATAGTCAACTATCAGCCGGTTGTTTGACCATGCAAGGGTTTCTCTTCTGCTTAAATCGATTAAATGGCAAAACAGACAACTAACATTAGATGAATCGACTGCTAAGTATACTAATTTGTAAGTTGAATTTGAAATCTCTCAGGAACGGTCGGTTGACTTTCTCTTTATAGGATAAAGCTCATGGAAGAAGATATAAGTCGACTAAAAGCACTTGAAGCCGAATAGAACCTCGTCAATTGTGAAAAGGTCGAAGAATTATCCAAGTGAATCTACTGATGGTGTAGGCAGACAACTAATGACATAGTCACCTCAAGATTCGACAATGAATCTTCGAGTGGAATCGACTATAGGTTGAAGGAGTCAACCAATGACTTAGTTCAAAAGACCCAATTGAAGGCTCATCCAAAGGAATTGACTAGAAGGCATTTGAGTCGACTGATAGTAGAATGGAGTCAACTAGTTGTGAAATGGTCATTGCAGATAAGATTCCAAGATTGGTGGAAGTCTACTATTTGGGACATTCAAATAGCGAGCAAAGCCACTTCGAACAAAGATTATTGATCATGCCTACTACTCTCTTTTGTGTGTCAACTTCTGTCAATCCACTTTTCTTTTATTTTACATTTGTAGTTCCTCTTGTACTTCATTTTATATTAAACATTTTTGTACGAGGTTGTTCCACCTTGGAAAGAGGAATGTTTTAATTAGAATACAAGAATAAAAAAGAACACTCTAGACATGATGATACATGGATATAGATGAATCTAAATATCCTACAATGAAAAAATTTAATTAACATGCATAATTGCAAAACAAATAAAAAATTTGGCAAATAAATTAATGAGAACCTAATTAATTTATTGAATAGAGTGATACTGAATAACAAATTTTGAGAGAGCATTTTCCATAACTAAATTATAACTACAGTAATACATAGTGAATATTGATCATAAGATTGGGAAAGGAGAGATACATTACCACGATATATGTGCCGAAAAGTCCAAGACACGCCATGCAAATCCTTGGCAACCAATTCTTGAGCTGGTGGTTGCATTGTGAAATCCTACCAATATTTATATTCATAGGATATCTTTATGCTTTTGGATCAAAAACAAATAAGGAAGTAGTCAACTGAATGTCAATTAGACATACTAGAGGTGGAAATATTTTTTCTGCAGCACGGCGGGGTACAGAAAATCCACCATGAGTGCTTGTATCACTAGCTGTAAGTGTTTTACAAAAAAACTCAGCTGGTTGCTTGTTTTGTTTCAGACCCATTTCAGATGCCATCATTGCATCTCTGTCATACTGTTACATAGTTGTGACATAATCAAACAATTATAAAATAAGAAAAAATCTATGCCAGCAAAAATAACGGGTAGAAACAGCATATAACTACTGCAAGTCATCAAATCTTACATTGTTAACAGGTTGAAGAGTCATTTGTGCATAAACCTCATCAGTTTCAGCGTCAGCCTGGAATTGATATATGAACTTTGTAGTTAGACCACCAAAAAGTTGTATAAGAAAGATGAGCAATTTCTCTAGAACCTCACATGCAAAGTGACATCTAGAAGTACACAAATCAGCTTAGAAGGTAGAGAGGGATAGTTTGGTATACTATCAACTTCCTTTTGCATTGAGGCGGCAACCTAAAATTAGAGAGAAATAATGATTTCAGTTAGAAGTCACAAATAAGTAACACGTTGAAACCAGTAAGAGGGTATACCTGTTCGCTGTGACCTTGGGGAAAGTACACCACCAAGCTACCTACTGGCGGCAAAGATACCAGCGGTCCAGCACAAGCATGCCATAGCTCAGAATCAATTCTCTTCTTTTCTCCTGCTTCACACAGGTATCGGAAGCAGACATCATAAGAACATTATCACTCTCCCTCCCAGAATTAATACACCTCAAAAGTTCAAAAGTTAAATACAAAAATTGAAAGGTAGCAATTATGCCTGGACCATTTAACAAAAAAAAAATGTGAATATCCTACTGGAATATTGTGAAGCGGCCAAGCGGGCGGTCCTGCCGTCCTTATGCTTCACTATGAGCAGCCAATCGTCGTGTCGCAATACTTGACCACCGACTTGGCCGAACGAGTTGACAAAAATAAGCCAATAAAGACAAAATAGTGCCTTTGGATAAAGCAGATAGCGAGGTTGACCAAGTTAGTGAGAAGAAAATCCGAGGGCAAGAAGATGAAGTTCGTCACAAAGGAGATGTAGACTCCTTTTGTTAGATTGCTGGTGCGTTAAAACTGGAGGCTTTTGTTTATAAGCGGAAAACATCAGCATTTATACTTAGGGATAGCTGAAAATTTGCGCAGCTCCATTACCAGCACCGGTTTTTCTTTTAGAAAGAAACGACGGCAAATCAATAACAAGTAGTAAACGGACAACAAATTAACAAACATATATTCCCCAAACAAAAAACACGAGAATTGTGCTCAAAACCAAAAACCAGAACAGCTACGATCAATGATGAAAAAACGAAAAGGGCACCTTCGAGGGAATCCCCCACTAATCCACAAGCCGCAGGAAGCTTCATTAATTTAGTCTAGGTGAATCCCCAAAAATCACACAGCCGATCTGAAATGCGTTGAAGCAGGAAAGGTTCTTCCTCGGCCCACACTCGCCATTCTTCTTTTAAGGGCAAGAAAGCTTGCACCTTTCCACCTCTCGCTCTCTTTATAGTTATTTTACCCAACCTCCGCTCATTAGAAAATTATTCCCAGTGCGCTTGCGCCGCGGAGGAACCACCAAAAAGGCACCTTTTAGCCATACTACGAACCTTGAGCTCCACAAGCACCCAACTCTACACTACTCTCCGGCCTCTCCTCGCTCAACGCCAATCCCCATCTACGCCTAGCACAGACGAGGACTTTGCTTCAGAGACCAGGTGAGCGGCGGAGAGGATAGGTTGCTTGCCGTGCCACAGCTGGAGAGGTTTCCCGACGACGATAGGAACGCCGAAACCCGCCGGATGAGGTGGGAGGAGTGGGGGCGTGGATTTCGGATGGGGTTCCGTGCGCTACTGGTTCGGGTTGGGGCGACATGAAAGGGATTTGGAAGGAGGGAGGGCAGGTACAAAAAAAAAAAAGTGTCGCCGTCGACTTTTGTCACGTTAGTAATCACTTAAACTATAACAACAATATTTAGTCTTAAAACTTCAAGAAAAGGGGTGAAATTGTCATTTCAATAATATTCTATCAGCTGAAGTCATGATCGAGGAGGGAAAAAAAAATTAATGAGAATTTGGTTAGCTTATCTGAATTGAAGAAGCTGTAAGCGTCAAAATGCAGTAAAACATATGAAATGTTATTTATTTAAATACGCTAGTTGTTTAGGTCCGCATAAAAAGCTGCGTGGAAACCGGAATTATGCACATGCTTTGAAACGTCTAGAAAATGCAGTAGTAATTCACCAGCGAAAAAATTCTCTCCGTAAGATTCATGCAAATTAATGCTTGGAATTAAAAATAGGAGAGTAGGGGTGGGGCCCACAAAGGGTAGTGTGGCCACGGCACGGTTGGGAAACACCGCACGCGAAAGCTGGGAACAGTAGCGTCGGCCGTCGGATCCACAGCTTTTTGTCGGGCGCTCTCGCTACCCCAAACCCACCCCGTACATCTCTCCGTCGTTCGCTGCGGGGGCCGCTTGGCATCGTCCTCAGACGTGCGTCACTTTCGCGATACGGCAGCATCATGTCAGCAGCGCAGCTCCCATTCCGGCCAGGCCCGACGACGGCAGCCGGCAGCCGTTCTCGTAATGCTCTCGACATGGGAAATAATGTTCTAGCTTTCGTAGGCTTACCTGCTCCTATTCGGCCTTCTGGGAAATTGTGCGGTAAACATTGGAACTTTGGAATTTAGGAGGGGATGGAGTTACCCATCACCATCTCTATCCCCATCTCCGGAAGATCTCTACCTCCTTTGAACTTGTCCTCACTTGGCAGTGTAGCGGGGAAGACTGGACGAAGACAATTGATGACGCCGTCACAAGGTCAACCTGGGATTAGGGTAGGAGAGGAGAGATAGCTGTAAGGTCAGTTTTTTCGGAGAAGATAAAAGGAAAAGGAAAGTAAAATAAATTTTTTATAATTAAAATTTTTTATTATTTATTTTATTAAAATTTAGAGGAAAGAAAAAAAATTATAATTCATTAATGAATAATTTTAAGTAAAAATTAATTATTTTAAAATTAGATGAAAAAGTAGATAAAAAATAATATATATATATATATATTTTTTTTATTTATAAAATTACATTACATCTATCTATCTTCCTCTATCAAAATAAATAATTATATAAAAGAAGGCTCCTTTTGTAAGAATAATTTTTTACCATATTTTCTTTTCCCTTCATCTGCATTTTAGAATAAACAAGGTATAAGGGGAGCAGTTGTACGCCCAAGTAAGGCATTTTTTTTTAATTCCTAGATTTTGGGTGATTCACCAATCACCACTGCTAGTAATTATACTTCACACTTCACTAAAATTTACTAGGCTAAAGAAATAAATAGCCTGATTTCTTAGAACTTATGTTTATTTAAATTTTTGGTTCACTAATGGCTTGATTATTGACGAGGATGGATTCAAAATTTTAAAAAATATTTTTGAAAAAACAAATCACTATTTATTTCATAGAAAATGATAAATTATTTATTCATTCCCTCTATTACTGATTAAGAAATGATCTACGGATGTATCTATGAATTCATCCATAAATTCATTTGTGAACAAATATTAATCTTTTAGGAATGTATTGTTAGAACATCAAGATTGTTTTGGTGTAATCAACAAGTTAAGATAGGTCCTGCGGTGTGTTTAACCTTATATCTAAGTGTGCAGGAGCTTAGGAGCACGGGTACTCGAGCGGAAGACGCAGCTAGCGAGAACGACGGTGGTTCGAGGGATGAGGTGATGAGGAAGAGTACACCGGCGGACGAGAAGGAAAGCGCGCGGTGATTCCGAGGGACGAAAGTCAGAGCGGAAGATTGCTCGAGGAGCACGTGACGCAGCTAGCGAGAAGGTCAGCGACCAAGGGACGAAGACTGCCGATGAGTACGCTGGTGGACGAGAAGGAAGCACGCGGCGATTCCAAGGGACAAGAAGCCGGAGAGAAGCCCGCTCGAGAAGACCGGAAGTTGGGTTCGGGTGAGCCCTTTTCCGGATGGTAGAGATCACCCAAGCGAGTGGATCCGGAGCGAAAGAACCGGACCGAGGCGGGACTAAACCAGAGAAGAGGTCCCGGACGAAAAAGTCAACGTCTATTGACTTTGGGCTCTGGGGCGCCCGGAGCAGTCTGAGGCACCCGGAACCCTTCCGAGCGCTCGGACCTGAATTGTTGACCAGATCGCGTTTGACGTGATCTGAA
>JBBMJZ010391903.1:0-14469 GCA_037833815.1 Zingiber zerumbet | reverse complement strand
AACACGTCCTCGGAAGCTCATCTACCTTATCATTTTTGTCTAATCCCTCAAACACGTCCTTGGTACATGTAGGAGATTTTTATGCTGCGCGCCCCCTTCGTTCCTGGTAGCGTCCATGACTTAGTGCGCCTCGACCTGCACTTAGTCGTGGACAAACATACCACTTCCCATATATATATATATATATATATATATATATTTTTGAGGTCTAGTGCGCCCTCCTACGCATGACTCGCATACGCAGCTAAGTGTGTGGAACGCACGAAATTAGATGGATATATATACCTCGCAAGTTACTCTATACAACCGTGGGTGAGATCCAACATAAATATTTTAATGCGACCTTTACTTATTTTTTTTATTTCTTTCTCATTTATATACAATTTTTTTCTCTCTCTCTTACATGTAAGCATCTCTCCTACATACAAGGTGGTGTTGGTTGGTACAAACCATCACCACATGTACAAACTAGCACTAGTGCTGGTTTGAAACCAATACTATATTAGTGTTGATTTTTAATGACCAGTATCATGTTAGTGCTAATCTTTAAAGACTAGTATCACATTGGTGCTGATCTTTGAAGACCAACACCAATGCTGGTCTGAAATCAGCACCAACTGGTATGAAGCCAGCACCAAAGGCCTTTCAAAGACCATCACTAACATTGATTTCAAACCAGTACCAGCTAGTGCTGGTTTGTACAAACTAGTACCACCTTGGTGCTAGTTTCTACAAACCAGTATCACCTTGTATACAAGAGAGAAAAAGAATTGCAACCAGTGTGTGTGTGTGTATATACACACACACACCGTGGATGGCATCGAACGTGGATACTGTGATACAACCTTTATTCATTTTTTTTATTTCCCTCTCTCATTTGCATACAACTAGTATATATATGTAAATTTTTCTCTTGCATGCAGCATGTGTTGGTCTCTACAAACCAACACCAATATTGGTGCTAGTCTTTGAAGACTAGTTGGTGCTGGTCTTGAAGCCCAACATCAACTAGTTGGTGCTAGTCTTTGAAAGACCAGCTAGTGTTGGTCTTGAAAGACCTCTTGTGCTAGTTTCAAACCAGTTGATGTTGGTGTTTAAAGATCAACACCAATATGGTGCTATATATATATATATAGATAGATAGATAGATGTGTGACTCGCATGCGTAACTAAGTGTGCAAAATGCTCGAAAGTGAATGGATATATATACCTCGCACAAGAGTATTCTATACAACCGTGAGTGGCAGCCAATATGAATATTCTAATGCGACCTTAACTCTTTTTTTCTTATTTCTCTCTCTCTTGTCTGTATATAATTTTTCTCTCTCTCTTATATGTAAGCATCTTTTCTACATACAAGGTGGTGTTAGTTTGTACAAATCATCACCACCTGTACAAACTAGTACCAGTGCTGGTTTAAAATTAGTACTATGTTTGTACTGATTTTTAAAGATCAGTATCATGTTGGTGCTAATCTTTAAAGACCAGTATCACGTTGGTGCTGATTTTTGAAGACCAGCACCAACACTAGTCTGAAACTAGCACCGGCTAGTCTGAAACCAGCACCAAGGGTCTTTCAAAGACCAGCACCAGTGTTGATTTCAAACCAGTACCAGCTGGTGCTGGTTTGTACAAACTAGTACCACCTTGGTGCTAGTCTCTGATGCAACCTTTACTTTTTTTTTTATTTCCCTCTCTCATTTGCATGCAACTAGTATATATATACAAATTTTTCTCTTGCATGTAACATGTTACTGGTTTGTACAAACTAGCACCAAGGTGATGCTGGTCTCTACAAAACAACACCAATGTTGGTGCTAGTCTTTGAAGGCTAGTTGGTGTTGATCCTGAAGACCAGCATCACCTAGTTGGTGCTAGTCTTTGAAAGACCAGCTACTGTTGGTCTTGAAAGACCTCTAGTGCTAAAACTCATCACTAATATGGTACTAGTTGGTGTTGATTTCAAATTAGTATTGGTATTGGTTTTTAAATATCAGCACAAACATAGTGTTGGCTAGTATTGGTTTAGATGTCGCCCACGGTTGTGTAGGATATATATATATATATATACAAACACACGTGCTAATTTTCGCAAACCAACACTAACATAGTGATGATTTACGCACCAGCACGTTGATGCTGGTTTGCACAAACCAACACTAATGGTGGTGTTGATTTACGCACCAGCACATTGGTGCTGGTTTATGCAAACTAGTACTAATATGCTAGTACTAGTCTTTAAAAACCAACACTAATATGCTGGTGTTGGTCTTTAAAGATTAGTATGTTGGAGCTGGTCTTTAAATATTAGTTTCATCTTAGTACTGGTCTTTAAAGACCAATGCCAACTTCTTACCTGCATGTCGGAGAAAGAAGAGAATTGCATGTAGATACAGAAGAAAATAAAAAATTTAATTTTAGTTGTGTCAAATGATCCACATCAAATGTCACCCATAGTTATAAGGATGAGTTGCCTAGTGTGTGTATATATATATAGCCAAATTTACATAATTTTGGGGGAATTTTTAAATTAATTTTTCAAAGCGTGTCATTGAGCTTAAAATAATCGAAATTTACCTAATGGAAAACTACATGGATTTGATAACAAAGTCGAAAATAATCTAAATTTAAAATAATAATAATAATTTTATCTAAAATTAATTATTAAAATTATTTGTGAGCTTAAACGGCATTAGAACGCAAAGCACTAATCTTACACGGAGGACGTTTTAGTCATTCGGCCATCTCTTCCACTTCTTCAGGCGTTAAAGCTGTTCTCTCCTCCCTTTCATTTGCTTTCCCGTGTCACCTTCCTCGTGAACACTCCACCCTCCATATTCCATCGCCGACCGCCGATCGCCGATCAGATCTGAAAAGACAATGCCGAGGACTGCGTTCTCCAGCTCAAGTAACTGCCCCAGGATTGATGTCGCCGTCGACATGGGGAACCCCTTCCTCAACCGCACCGTCGACGGTTTCCTCAAGATCGGAGCGGTGAGTATCGGATACGTGCTGTCCTTCCTCTCCATTTTCGGTTTCGTTCTTCGGGATCCGTTTCTGATCTGTTTGTTATGCCCAGGTTGCCGCCTCCAGGGTTGCCGCGGAGGAAACCTTCCACTTTTTGCAGAAAGGTCGTTTCGTTGCTCTTCTCTTAACCCTCGAGTTGGGTTATAATTGACGTGTCGCATGAGAATTGTTGTTGCATTTTGAACAGATGTGATTGCTTTAGTTTGTATGAAGTTGCAGTGTGTAATCCACTTCAGCAATCTGATACCAGAATGAAAATTCCAGTATTTTACTTCCATTTTCTGTGATCTGTCGTGTTAATTACGAAATGGGAGGATAATTAATAGTGTGAGATACAGGTTATCTTAATGAACTCTGGTATCGGTGATGCCTTGATTGTGATCCCATTGTAAAATGTTGTTTGCCTGTTCATCTGGGATAGGATTCCCTTTGTTATTTATTAGACACTCATCATGCAAATTGCATAGATTAGTATGTGAGAGGTAGAGTCAATTATTGGAAGCCTTGGAGAATTTAGTTATAAATCTGAAGAAAATTAGTCTCGTACAATGCCCATGATTCTCCACTGCTCCTACCTTCAAGCTTGAAATTCACTAATCTTGCCAAAATAATAGAGCTGACGAACCCATTGTGTTTAGCATTTGTGTTGTCTTTGATTGTTTCCTCCGTTATTTGAACTTGAACATCATAGTTTATACCGTGGATTTAGTGACACAAGTTTGATAATCCTCTTGTTGCCATGCTATACAATGCAATTTTCTAGAGAACATGAAACCATGGGTGTTAAAGTGCTAAACATTTGACAGAAGAGGGTGGTAGTATATGTTGAGTGTCACTCAAATTGGAGCCGTTCCAACCCTTGCCTTCATGAATTAACTCAATTAGAGGGCTTTAGCCCTATATGGCTAGGAAGTTGGAGAAGACCCACGAGATGTCAAAAATATCTCATTCGAACTCCTTGCTGATACACAAAAAGATTAGTGAACTAAGTAGTTGTTTTTTAAGGCGTGGCTCTGCTTTTTTGTGTGGACTACTGTCTGTGCAATAATTATTTAGAGTGATAGTGAAGATGTTCTGCATCTTCTACAAGGATAGGCATTCTCTTAAGGTGCTGAATCAACATTGTGTTCTCAGTTTTTGGGTTATTCTTTGATTTGTTTCTATGCTTTATTGAAAGTTGGGTCTTTGGCAGAGGCATTGTGAAAGTTGCAACATTGTGTAATGGAAAAATTCCATACTAATTCGTGGATTTGTACTATTGTCATTAACTTGTTATTAGTTAGCTTTTCAACCTTTGGATATTCATGTCATGTGGTCATTGAGAATTAGATATTTTAACTTGAAAGCCCCTTTTACTACGTACACATTTTGTTTTTCTCTTACAGAGATTCTACAGTGATTTATTAATATTCCATTTAGACCTTATGCCTTCCCTTGAATGTAGCTAAGAGATATCTTACATTTGAGCGTGCAATTTAATCATTTAAATAAATGTGACATGCAATTACAACTTTTGCAGGGAGCATTAACAAAGGCAACTTTGAGGATGCTGTAAGTACTAAATGATATTCTGTTTATACTAAAATTCATCAGCATTTGATGCATGCTTTATTTGCCGACTAATCTTTTCTTTTTCATTGCATGCTCTCAGAAGTTATCATCAAAATAGAAATAATGTTCGGCTGAAATTAGTTTCTGAGACACCTTTTCTTTTCTTTCTAAAATAAGATTTTGGAGAATGCATGAGTACATCTTTTTCCAGGTAAAGATACTGCATTATTGTAATTAAAGATGGTAGTTTGGTGCTCTGTTATTTCCATTAGGTTCTTTTTCCTGATAAATAATAGTTATTGTTAACCTGCTCAATTAGATTTGGCTTTCCTTTTCTTCTATATTTGTGTCATTAGCCCTAAATCTCCAATTAAATCTTTGACTTGGTTTAGAAAAACATGTGCTGCATTTAGAATTTAATTATTGCATACATGTTTTCTTTGTTTATTTTGCTAATGATCGCCTTGGTTTGAGAAAAAACCTTGACATAGTTAGCAGCAACTGAAGTTTAATGCTCATTATGATACATTGTTTACAAGACCTATAAGAGTACTTTGATTAATAGGTTTTCACATATCAAACATGCAAGTTCTCTCTATATTTGCCTCCTTTCCTCTTCTCTTTTGCCTGATATGCAGATGGGTGTCTCCTTTACCCAATAGCAGAGTACTAGAAGCTATTTTATCGTTTTACTGACCTTGTGATTCCATTGCAGCTAAAGAGGATGTGTAAAGAAGGAGCATACTGGGGTAATCTGCATTTCATCATAGATATTCATTCGTTGAATACCCGTGCTGTTTTTCTAAGATGCCATTCTACTACAACTCTAGTTTTTGAAAGGTGGTTAACTTTGTTATATGTTTGGGCAACACGTTGTTTTAGGAACTGTTTCAGGAGTATATGTCGGAGTTGAATATGGCATGGAAAGGGTCCGAGGCACAAAGGATTGGGTAATCTTTCTGACTCCTTGATGCTGGATTTTAGCCTTTCTTTAGTTGATTGTTTTGTTTATATGGATTTTCATAATGATTTGATAATAGTTATTTGCACTCTCTTATGCTGTCCAAGTTACATATGACTGTACGCCAATCTGTCTCTAACTCAAACCATCTGAGCAGGTAATCATTTGTTAGAATGGGCTATCCTTTAAATTTGCCACCTTTATTATTATGGTTCCTGGACAAGTCGTTTCAGGATAATGCTTTGTTTGCTAATCTATTAATTGAGCATTCAACTTACTGTGAACCAAAATCTAAAATGCTTCTATATTACCTATATATTAATTAGCAAAGCACAGCAATCCAAGCCTTCAAGATTGTTGGAAGTCTTTTTGCCGTGATATCTTAAAAATTTTCAATTTTAATCCTGCCAGTTGCACATGATTCAATGATCATGAGTGCAAATCAGTTCCTCCCCTCGGGGCAGTGCGGTAGTTGAAACATGGAGTATTGCCACATGAGGTCTTGGGGTCAAAACTCGGCGTGTCCGAGCATGCCTTCCCCCATGCTTTAACCACTTGCATTAATGGCTAATACTTAGAGGTGATTTACACTATTGTTAGGGATTCATTTAGATGGCATAACTAACCCATTAACTTGTCTAGTTCAATCACTAGATTAATTATACTTTGTGACTTTAAGCTTACAAAGTTTTTATTTAACCTGCAATTGACCTACCATTCGAGACCAAATTGAGGTGTCACAAACTCCTCTACTTAAGAGGTCAAAAGTGAAGTGAAAAGGAAGTTGATGCTTATTCAATATTTTGCAGAAGAATGCAATGCTGGGCGGAGCCGTAACTGGATTGCTCATTTCTGCGACCAGCAACAACAGCAAAGAAAAGGTTTTCAAAGATGCTATCACGGCCGGTGCAGTAGCTACTGCCGCCGAGTTTATCAACTACCTCACTTGATCAAGATCATCTCGAGTAGCTAGGTTACCACAATAAGCTATAGGTCGAAATGTTTTCAGTTTCTTGTTGCATTCAAACTCAGAAAGGTTAGGGAGCTGAATCAAATGGAAGCTTAATTAGCTTGCTTCTACAAATTTGGCAAATGTATGTTTATTGCAAGTTCTTATATCCAATAAAATGGAAAGACTGAGTCAGTTCATACGACCAAATGGCTTTCACAGGTACTAAATGTTTTCTCTTATGGGAGTATGCCATATCATCAGCTCAACCTCTTCCTGATAGGCAATTGTCACAACCATAGCGGCAGCATAAATACTAGCTACAAATTAGACTGACTATAATTGAGTTTTGTCATATTAATTATACGAGTCATCATATCATCAATGTCTATGTATTATATATAAAATGTAACATTTATTATATATTCTTAAAATAATTTAACATGATCTAAAATTAATTAACCTTTTTAAAAAAATTTAAATTATACAGCACAAAATTAGTTAATTTGGTAATATTAAGTCAATCCATTATTCCATCACTTGTATATTTGATAAAAAAAAATGGTACAAGATGATGATCAAAAAATCATGTTTGGCTCTACAACCACAACCATAGCCACGCCAGAGGGCAACTTCAAGATCGACATAACTAGCTAGCTTAATTGGGTGTTAGGGCATATTCATAACTAGCTAGCTTAATTGGGTGTTAGGGCATATCACAAACGACGGATGAGTGCATGACATATATTCAGTTGCTTGTAATTAAACAATTCTACATAAGGTTTTACTTTGACCTCGGGTGCCCTAGGTCTCACAGTCATCAGTAGAGAGGTAAATCAGGAATTAAACTAAGAAGGTCATCACGTGGGAGGATATTTCCTCCAATTTCATCAGAAATCAACCCTTGCTCAATTCTATAAATCTACCACGTGGCGACCAACTTGACTATGCTCTGGGAGCCATTTGCTAGTAAACAATCATCTACAAAAGATAGATGCAAAGTTTTTGCATAATTATAATTAAAAAAACATTATTACCATCTATGTCAAACATAGCAATTAAGCAAACACTAACCTTAATTAGCATTATTAATAAGATGATATATAGTTGCGGATCATACATGAGAAGGCCATAGCTAGTCACATACAAATTCCAAATTATTAATACATAACAGTGAAACCATAATTAATATATATAATTAATTACCCAACTTCGTAATGAAAAGATATATATATATATATATATGATGATTAGGAACACCTACCTGGTTCCTCAATAACAAGATATTTAGGGCAGATCTGAATCCATGAAAGTAAGGTGATGAGGTGACGATGATCCATAGCTGAAACCAGAAGTAGCTGATGGCCATGCAATGCAACTGCTCATGCTTCCACTGTCTCCACAAGTAAACATATCGTTGTAGTTATTAATATTCGATGGATCATATGAAAACTGAACCCTAGGACGATCGTATCCAATATTCTCCACCATCTTCTTCACTGCAACTCCAACATTATTCTCTTCTCCAAATGATGTGTATGGGTTTGGGCACGTTTGAGGCGGCGCCGCCATCCCTACCGGAGGGAGCTGCTGCCCTACCCCAAAATTATGTATCACGGCATGGTTATGGTTGTCGTTGTTGTTGTTGTTATTAATTAGTAGTGGTGGTGGCCTCATAGATGCAACGCTGAGAGACGGGCTTGTGTAGTTGGCAGTCGCAGTATGGGGCTTGGAGCGCTTTGCTGCTTGTTTATTGCTCCGGCGGCTGCCACCGCCGACTGGGACGTTCCGCAGGGCACCGCCATGCGTCCAGTAGCGGCGGCACGTCTTACAGAAGTGGCGCGGCTGCAAACGGGAGTAGTTGTTGTAGTAGCAGAACTTGGTGTTGGTGGAGTTGCATCGGGGGCAGTCAATCACCGCATGCTGATCAGGCGACGGCCTGGAAGCCATCTTTGCCACCGCCGAAGATTCTGAAGGCCTGACCGGAGCTCCAGCTTCATATTGGCCATCAACAACGGCGACAAAGCTGTTGCTCAGCTGAGGATGAGCTCGTTGCTATGTCGAAGACAGGTGAAAGGTGAGTTATATTAACTCAAGAAAAGTTAGAAAGAGAGAGAGACTAGGGTTAGTGATCAACAGTATATGTTCTATGATAAAAGTGATCTAATTATTCTTTGGAAAAGAAAGAATACTAAGAATTATGATACTAGCTAGTGGATCTCTAATTTCATTCTGGTTGTGAACTACAAGCTAATAAGGAAGAAAAGAAAGAAAGAGAGAGAGATAAAATAAAGGAAAAGAAAAAAAAGAGAAGGGGAAGGAAAAGAGATCACCTTGTTCGTCCAATTTGTTGATGGGTGCAGAAAAAGAGGAAGAGATGGAAAACTCATGGTGCTTTTGAGCTAGCTTTGTGCGTGCTTTTGATTCAGAGCTTAATGGCTTCTCTTTTGGAAAGAGATTGACGAGATTCATACTTTCATAGTGGAGAATCCGATGCCATTAGGGTTTGGAGAGGGGGGAGAAGAGAGAGCATGTGGTGCATGGATGAGAAGGAATAATTACATAAAGTGGAACGAGAAAGAAACGTGGTGATGTGCATGGGGATTTTTTTGGTTTTTCAAAGTTGTTGCAGCGTGATGACTCCTCTTGCATGTGATGTGTAAAGGTATGTTGGTTGGAGGTTATTCTTAATCATTTTGATTATCTATTTAAGGTTATTAATAAAAATACTGTTTAATTTAAGTAATTGATGATTCTACACGTAAATTAATATTTTTCTTGATTTCGGGATTAAAGAAATTTTTTTACCCAAAATACTCTCGAATAAGAGAAAAATGTGATAAAAAAGAAAATGGTAAAGAAAAAAAATGTAAAAATTAAAAATTAAAAATGTAAAAAAAATTTAAAAACGTAAAAAAATTAAAAAATAATAAAAAAGGGGAATTAAAAAACAGAAAAAACAGAAAAAATGTAAAAAAAAATTAAAACATAAAAAAATAATAAAAACGTAAAAATATATAAAAATAAAAAAAATAAAAATAAAAAAACTTTAAAAATTTTAAAAAATAAAAAAATATAAAAATTTTAAAAAATAAGAAAAACAAAAAATTGAAAATAAATTTTAAAAAAAAAAGTATAAAAAGTATACAAATAAAGGAAAACGTGAAAAATAAAAAATAAAAAAACATAGAGTTTAAATAATAATAATATATATGATTGATTTTGTAACTAAGGGTAATATAGTAAAATATTAAACTAGATTATTCATTAAAACCTTCAAATAAATAAGTTTTTGTTACTTTAGCTAGGTTGAACCAAATAATATTTGGTTATATTTTATTGTCCATAACCTTGGTTATGTGATACATGATAACTTGAACCAAACACGCTCTTAAGGGATATATCATCTATTACACGGTAAGGGATATATCGTGTACCTTCGGGATGATATAGTGATTAAAGTATAAAATATTACCATATAAGGTTTTTGGTCGAAACTTGGCACCTCTGAGCATGTTTTCCCTCATACATTGGTCACCTACACTAATGGCTAGTAGTCATCCGTAATTTATCTTCTCTGCATTAGCCTGGGGCTGAGAGTTGGCGGGAATCCTAAAGCGAGCAAATGTCTCTTGCCACATCTAAGGGATATATCGTTATCTAGTTATCACCCAGATATTCACGGTTTGATTCCTAGCTATAACATATTTATAGGGATTTTTTCTCCAAATGGAATGCACAATCAAGGGATGTTGAGTTTCTAACCCATCTGTCGTGAGCGCTTCCCGATTTATCCTGACAATCCGTGGAAAATTTCCGTGGATCGGACTGATCGCCTTATATTCAACATTATCTGACATAATTAATTTTTTTATAAAGAATATATTGTGACGTCGATCGTATAAGATCATTGGGGTTAGTTGGTTACATATTCTATCTTTTACTACGACCATGTAAGGGATATAATTTTGTCCCCTCAGGACGGTCTAGTGGCTAGCGCATGAGGTGTTGCCACCATGAGGTTTGGGGTTAAAATTTTGGTAAAGATGAGTTAAAATGTCTTCCTTATGTGTTAGTCACTATTCCAAAAGCTAGTAGCTAGGCTAGTAGCCGTCCGTGATTTATCTTTTCCATGTTGGTCCTGAGACAGATTAGTAGTAGCACTGGAGACAAATATATTCATCTTTTTATCACCATGTAAAGGATATAATTTACTAGGGATTTCTTCTAGCACCCTTTATAACCGTTCGTGGGGGCTAAAGCTATTGAATTATGTGATGAGGATGAAGGGGAGAGAAAAAGGAAGACTTCGCCATTAAGCTTGTCGCCAAGAGTTTGGTTAGTGCGTGAGTGGGGTAGCCTTGCATGGGAAAGGTGAGGTGATGTGTATGCACTACGTCCATTTTATTATACAAGAATCTTAAAAGTATTATAATTAAAATACTCTTAATTTAAATATAATAACGCTTTGTCAAAATAAGTAAAAAAAATTGGTTAATTATAGTTAAACCATTTTAATATTTGTGCACGACAAATAGAAAAAAAATGATTTAGATTTATCAATATTTTAAGTATATTTAAAAAAAAAAGTAGAGATGTGAGATTATTTCTAATTTTTTTAACACCCAGAGAAATGAAGACATAGTTGGCAAACAATATCAAATTGAAAGATACTAAAATGATATATTGTCATAAACAAAATACATTGTATATTTTTCAGAAAAACAAAATCTTGGTTTCCATTTAATAAAAAATAAATAGACCTTTTTTTTTTTAAAAAAAAACATGATTAACAAACAAATTGTTTTTCATGTTTTAAATCTTTATTTTACTTAATAGTATTGTTTTAGTTTCCTCGATTATGATAATTTAAATAAATTACTAAAAAAATCAAACAAAGTAGAATAATCCTAAAACACAATATAAAAAATTATGATGGTTAACCATCAAAAATTATGAATCAAAATAAACACAAGTACAATTAATTTTCATTTAGTTTTATTTTTTAAATTAATTTTGTTTAAAAGCAGCTCTCATACTTATATATTTTTAAATTTTATTTAATTTTTATTTAGTTTTATTTTTTAATCAATTTTGTTTATTATTTTTTAATAAATACTTTATTTTTTAAATTTTATTTAGTTTTATTTTTTTAACCAATTTTGTTTATTACTTTTCATCAATATTGGTATTTTCAATTTATTATTATTTTTTAAGTTTTATTTTTTTTGGTTTTATTATTTTTTTTAATCATTTTTTTTAACAATTTTTTTATCAGTTTTATTTTTTTAAAATAATTTTTTTATATGTTTGTAATCTTTTATTTATTTTAAGTTATAGATTTTAGGTGTTATTATTTGTAAAAATTTTAAAAAGTATAAAAATATGGATCAAAATAAAAATTATATATTTGAAACTAACAAAAATATTAACAATTAATAGTGACATATTCATAACTTAACAAACATTTTTTTTCAAATAAAGAGTACATGTAATAATACAAAAAAATATAAAAATATATAAAATAGATATTTTAATCAATATTGCCTCTAAATTCTACTTCTGACGTGTTTGGTGATGGTGTGCTTATTATTTTGTATCACAAATGAACACGTGTCCTATAACGAGTGACTCATCCTTTGGCTTCGTACAATGAATGTTGCCACCACCGCGTTGGAATGGGTGATACAGGGTAATGAGAATGTAAGAAAACTTGTACAAAGTGATTGCCAACATGAGCAATAGTTATTTCTCGAAGCTCTTGGTTTGGAACTGGAGGAGTTCTTAATGAAAAGTGAGTAAAACAACTCCCAATATTCTCACCAAATGTATGTAGTACAAGATTGTACCTCGATGACAATTCCCAAAGGCATAGAGTCCATCCAATACATTTCTGGTGCCCACAGCTTGAACCAATTCAATAAGAATAATAGACTGGTTACCAAATTCTGATTTGGATAAAGTTGATCATATAGATCCTTATTTTGTTGAATCTCTTCTATAGCTCGAATCGTACTTGAAACTAACCTTCTTCACCATAGCCAATTAGTGCAGCTATTGCCCTGAATCCACAATGAACATCAGGTTGAACATCAACAGTGTGAGAAATATAACGTTGCAGAGGTACAGGTAATTTCTCAATATAAGTATTATGGATGGGTGGCATTGGAGAGTGATCATGGGTCGTTTGAGTATTGCGAACCTTCGACCCCCTTCCATGTCTCCCTCGAGATGTTGCAGTCGGCTGAGAGACCCTAGATCCTGAAGTGGATGCATCTACAAAAGAAGGTATGCGACGTCCACTTTGCTCATCTCTACCCATAGGTTGACCTCTATGTTCTGTGTTGTATGAAGGGGCTCAAACTGTACTTTGAGATGGATCTATCGTACCAAAAAACTTATCTATCATATGCTCTCGCATATGTGAATCCATCACATCTAATATCTCAACAACGTGGGATGTCATGTTAGGTTGCGCTCCCTCGTCATTAAACTGATGTACGTGCATCGACAAACTCCTCTAATGAGCGTTGATACTCTAAAGCAGAATTGGAATGGAAAAATAACAATAATGTGCAAGATCATGCTCGCATGACAATCTGTATACAATTTTGATAGAATAGTTGCATATGCCAACTAGCTAGTGAGATACTTCCTCAATGCATTTTAGCTGACCAGAAATCAACTTCATTGTCTCTAATGAAATCTGACACCTTATTTGACTGAAAATGTCATCATCTAAATGTTGATGGCATGGAATGTTGAGAGATCTCTCAAACGACTTCTTAATATCCCCAAACTGAATTCTCAACATCTTATGTATTTTTTCAAAAGATGTCTATAGGGATGACTTTGTATCTCCCAAATATAACTTCAGTCTCATATATGCAAACTCTGTCCTGTAATAAAAAAAATGCATTGTGTTTTAATACTGAAAAGAATTAAAATAGTATAATAATGAACAAAATTTAAATAATAAAGTTATAAAGTGACTATACCTTTGATTTGAATTACTCCAGAGGTACATACATGTATCAACCCATATTAAAACAAATCGCTCTTTGTAAGGGTATAACCATGTATCTTAAAGGTAATTTAGAACATCCTCGAATCATTGATACTCCTTGCGCATGACATCCCACTTCTGCTGGTAAGACCATTGTGTCGATGCATTAATGAGTGAGTGCCATGATGCATAAAAATATTGTCACTCCAGACCAAGCATAGGGGTGCATTTCTTCATTACGCACTGGTTTATATGTCAAATACAAAGGATGTGACGTGCATTGGGAAAACATGTTTCAATGGCATTAATAAGCGTCAAATCCTAATATGAAATAAACACCAATAGCAACGATGTCTTCTTTTCAATCATCTACTTCTTTAAAGTATCTAATGTCCATGTCAGTTGCTCTGTCATCTCATTACTAAGATATGCGAACATAAGTGAGTGAGTTCGCATTATGGATATGTTACCCACAACCTCCAATAGTGGTATTCGATACTCATTGGTCTTGTATGTGACATCAATGATCAACACAGACAAAAAGTTGACAGACAGCTCTAAACTTTTTGGATGAACCCAAAGAATATCTGTGATTTCGTTGGTGTCTGGATTTGTACGGTAATTATGGAGGTATTCTTTCTTGATTAATTGGTCCAAGACATACTGAATAGAATTTAGACCGCCCCGTTTAGCAGATTTATTTGTGAAAATAGCATTATAAATGCTTTTGATCCCCGTAGTGTTTGACGGGTCTCTTTCCTTCAAAATACTAAGAATTTCACGAGGTTTGGTGCTGTTGGCCATGTCAAGCACAAATTCTTTTTCTTTTGGTTTTAACCTACTCGGGTACTCATGACCATCAATATATTCTGCTAATTGATGATTATGAAAACCACAAACAACCCTTAAACCCCACATCACACCATCTGGAGGTATTGGTATACCTCGCAGCTCAAATGGGCATTCACATTTTTT
>JBBMJZ010391895.1:0-14470 GCA_037833815.1 Zingiber zerumbet | reverse complement strand
TGACTGGTGGGAGACTTCTTTAGCTTGGAACGGAACTTTCCTCCGATCCTGCACACAATTGACGATCCGACAAAGCGTTAGTGACCAAATACTAGGCAAGGGGTCCCTGGCAAGGCCCTTCGACGCTCTAGTCAGTATAATTTCCTGCGGGTGAATGGAGAACAGCAGAGGATACACACGAGTGTAAGGTTTAGATGATGTTAATTGTGTACCTTGCCAACGGAGAGAACTCCTTTATATACCACCTCTTATAACCTCCGTGATCATGAGGTGGTTTAAGTTGTCGGAGTTTGTTAGGTGATAAAAAGTGTACAACCTGGACTTTACGAAATAATTATACGAGGAATCTTTCATCTACCTATTGATGCATCTCTTTTGTTGTTTATACTTCATGCCATTATTGAGGCGGTTAAAGGAATATGTTGTTATAATTAGCTGCTTATGAGAGACATAATAACCTTCAAAGAAGGCTTCAAAGGAATATTCCCTGACATGTTCTAATAAGCTGTTATAATGCTGTTATTAGTTGTCTGCTGAGTATATCTCGGCCGGTCTCCGAGGTCGGCTATATTTATACCTGCCTTTGTATTAACCTACTCTGTAGTATATTAAATATTGTAAAGATCTGTTCAGAGACTCATATGGTGCCCAAAGTATGCCAAAAATATATTCAAGGAGTCACATGACCAATTATATATTAAAGCAACATTTAAGAGACGATATGATATCGGATAATCTTAAACCCGACCAACCTTCGCCCGACCGGCCGTTCATGTGAAGCCTCCAGAGGATAGGTGCCTTTAAAGTAGGTCGGTCATTCCCCGCCCGGGTGTATTTTGAGAGCTTTATGAGGCTGAGTATCTTTGAGCCTAGCTAGCCTTTGCCCGACCGAGTGTACGTAAAAAACCTTATGTTCGACCAGACTTTATCCAACCAATTGTAGATTAAGAGCTTTATAAGGTCAAGTGTGTTAAACCTGGCCCGTCTTTGCTCAACCGGGCGTACACAGAAAGCTTTATGTTCGACCAGCCTTTATCTAGCCGATCATATATTAAGAGCTTTACGAGGCTAAGTATGTTAAACCCGACCGGCCTTTGCCCAACCGAGCATACACAGAAAGTCTTATGTTTGGTCGGCCTTTATCCGATCGATCGTATATTAAGAGCTTTACGAGGCTAAGGATTATAAGCCGGCCGGGCAAAACGGGCGTACACAGAAAACCTAATGTTCGACCAGCCTTTATCCGGCTGATCGTATATTAAGAACTTTACGGGGCTAAGGGCGCTAAGCCCGGTCGGCCTTTGCCCGGCCAAGTGTACATAGAAAAACTTATGTTTGACCAACCTTTATCCGACTAATCGTATATTAAGAACTTTATGAGTCTAAGGGCGCTAAGCCCGGCTGGCCTTTACCCGGCCGGGCGTACACAGAAAACCTTATGTTCGACCAGCCTTCATCTGACTGATCGTATATTAAGAACTTTACGAGGCTAAAGGTGTTGAGCCCAGTCGACCTTTGCTTGTGTGGTTTATACCTTGATTAGGCCAGACTTAACGCTTTGAAGCTAAGCGGGTGGCAGATCCAGATGAGGAGTAACCTTGAACACCACGTCGCCTTGGCTTTGGCCATCTTGTTATCTCCATGATCCACCAAGTCACTTTCAAGTAGTCGAGCTACCAAGTTGTTGAACTTGAGACATAGGTTCTCCTTTGCTGAAAGTAAGGAGAAATTCTATTAGACCAAAAATGTTATGTTGCCTGATGACTTAGAACCTAGTAGGGTTCTTGTTGGAGAATTACCTTCCAAGTTTGATGATCCTCAAACAAAAATTGCATTAGAGGCACGGAGTATACAGACTTCCTATGCAAACATTACATCCTCAAAGGTTGTTCAATGAGTTGGATAATCCTAAAACCTTAAAATCCTAAACCCTAAAAACCCTAACCCCTCTATACAATGTGAATACTCATGCAAAAACACCCAAGGCTTTATGTGAGTCGGTAGATGAGAAATATAAAGTGAAGGATGACGGTTTGATGAAATTTATTATCAAAAGGTTCTTATGTTAAGATTAGCATGGAATGGATGGTTAACAGTTAGGGGGTAAATATATTGTCATCTAAAAATTAAAAATGAGTTTCTTTTGCACACACACAATGACAAAAAAAACTTGTTAGTACATCGTACACGTGGTGCTTATGGTGTGGATTGGGTTATGTGTGTTAATTCATAGTTGAAATAAGTTGATCAATAACAACACTAATATGATATATTTTATTTGATTTGGACTTCAGTTCCTACCCATGGCCTACTGCCCTATTGATATTACTCTTGAAATCCAACGAGGACCTCCGTTCACATAGGTGAAGAAGCCTCGTACAAAATATAACTTCTCTTATAGAATATAACAAATAAGAGCAAGAGAAGGATTACCAAGACAAGGCCTCCTTAAACTCTTACTCATTTTCTACAATACTAAGTTGTTGGAATAACAATGCTTAATTCATACAGCTTTATCAAGAGAAAATGTGGCCACTTATATAGGGTGATCTGCAACTAGTTTTGGAGCAAGTTTAGTTGACTAAAATTCAAAATTTATATATTATAAGACAATAGTTAGTCGACTCAAATAATTATCCAATTGATGTCTAGTCGACTTGAACCAAAGTTCGGTCGACTCAAGTCCAATAGAGAGCAATTTGTCTCCAAATGAATAGTTTGTAGTCGACTCAACATATGACTTGTCACTCTAATTGATTGAATCAACATCCAGCCAACTCAATATGCTCAAAGATCTTGAATTCACTCGGCTTACGCATTGTAAGCCTACACAAAGCATCGAGATTTTTCTTAACTATAAATCTTGTTCGATTAATTTTTTTTTTGTTAAAGTAAAACAGAATCAGAGTAAAATTTGCAGCGGAAATAAAAAGAAAACAAAACTAAAGACACGGTTATTTTTACTTGGTTCGGAGTCCAGCCGACTCCTACTCCAAGGCTTGCGATCTTTGACCGCTTTCATTTGGCAATACTAATAAAGTTCTTCTAAAGAAGCAAGATCGTACAAGTATGATATGATGATAGTAACAGTCCTACTATCTTCAAAGAATAAGTGCATAACAAAAAATATTACCAACAACAACAATTAATTAGAGATGTAGTGCAGTTGTTCGAGATCTTCATGGAGCAGAGTTGTCGAAGCTTTCACGAACAGTTGTACAGGAGCAGAGTAGATTAGAGATGAAGAGTTGTGTCTGGCTCGGAGATCGAGGGCTTTTTTTTTTATAGGTTTCGTTCCATCGACTGATAAAGGGTCCCATCGACTGATTCTATTCGTCGACTGATATGATTATTCGTCGACTAATCCTCTGTTCCTTCCTTGTTTGCTTTGATCTGATCCGTTCAATATCAGAAATCATGTTGTTCGGTCGGCTGATCACCTTGATCCGTTGAACCTCTTTTTACCTTTTGTACTCTGATTCGAATCTTGATTTGATTTTGGAAATCCATTGATCCATTGATTGATCACCTTGATCTGTTGACGGGATTGTAATTCCATTTGTGCTTCTGGATTGAATCTCACTGCTCTAATTTTCCATGGTTCCATCGACTGAACAACCTTTTCCGTCGACAAAACGATCATGTAAAACAGATATAAAGTTTATCCTGCAAGACAGAGTTAGAACAGAAACCTGCAAGACAAGATTAGTATAAATATAGTATGCATGATTAAGATAGTAAGGACTGTCTTGATCTTAACTTAGAAACTTCTGTTGGTTTCTTTAGTTAGATCAGCGCCTAAGGTTTGTTCCTACTGGGACACGACTTCACCGTATTACATCCAGTAGCTTATCTCAAGTCACCTGTCAAATATCAGGTCCTCCAGACTTATTTGGACTTAACTACTCAGCATTGGATCATCTGTCAGGGCTTCCACTTGACTCGATATCGGGTCCTTCAGACCTATCGAGTCCACCTGATATATGGCAGACCCACTTGACCCTTTTGGACTTCCTGTCTGGTTCTACAATCTATTGAGACTTCCCTTGCATAGTATTTTAGGTCTAGCTGACCTACTAGGACTTTCCAAGGTGAGCATCCTGCATACTTGATCAATTCATTAGATAATAACAAGACTTAACTTTGAACCTTTAACAACATCAAAACATAGGTTTGATTATGGTGCTCCCTGCACCAACATAAACTCACATTACAAATCACTCCTAATCTCTCATAACTTACCATCTTTTGGGTCTTCAAGTTGTTGCAACTTTATATTGCTCTTGAGCTCTTAAATGCACCAAGCGCTCCAAGCTTACATCATCCTTTATGGTGTTACCTATGGAGTACACCTCTTATTGCTTGACTGAGTACACCTCTCTAGAAATTTTATTTAGTCCTTCGAGTGTTCCACGTCAACCTTCATCATTCACCTATAAGCTCATCTCATTTCAAACTAGAGATGACAATTTCCTTCGAACCTGAAAGAGGATCCAATATCCGACCCCAATGGAGAAGGGTATGGAGGGACTTTTAATATCCGACCTGAATACCCGATTTTATATATATATAAAGATTATATATTAAAGATTTTTTTTTCAAACCCCACAAATAATTTTTGTTGATATTAGGAGTAGACTATATAGATGTTTAGTCGATTTGTTAAATTATATATATATGTTTAATATGATGTTAATTCTAATATGCTTTTATTGAATGATGATAGTTTGATGAAAAAAGAAAAATTATTAGTATAGAAAATATCCAATCCTTTAATAGATATGTGTATGGGAATAGAGGATATGAAATCCAACCTGAATCTGATCCACCATCCCTATTTCAAACGGTCAAAATTATCCAATCATTAATCTCTCCATGCTCTTCGTCCTAACGCCCACCTCGCTAATTTTTTGATTGCTCAAATGTTTCATATCATCCTTCATTATTCACCTCCGAGTCCATTTCATCTCATACCTTTGAGCTATTGAGCCAAACCAAAATATCTTGGTCATCAAGTCAACCATTACAGCTCAATCCTATTGAGTCACAAGATCCATGTGTTGCATATGCCATGTTTTTGCAAACTTGATGGACACATATTGGTAATAGAAACAAATATAATTTAAACTCCTTGCCAAACATATCGAAATATCCTTACTGAACCTAACCACTTACGAGCATTGTTGCACCAACCATCTCACCAAACCACTTGGGAGCATCATTACACCAACATCTTGGACTACAAGAATGAACTCCAAGTCCATAATGGGGTAGGTCTGAGAGCTGCAACTAGTAGTATAAGGGATCTATATTGAGGGCATGTAGTTATATGAACCTTTTCAGACCATTGCAACAACTGAGAGGCTACCATCAATGTAGAAGAACTTCAAGAACTATCTCAACATTAAATGCAAAAAGATAAAGCTTGAAGGTTTAATTGTTTGACTCTGAATAGAGGACAAAAATAGAGTATCCAAGAAGAGAGCTAATGAAACAACTTTTATGGAATTAAGGGCTTATGAAATAGAAGCACACTGACAGTGGTTGACCGAGCAAGCTAAAAAATTCAAGGGGGCTGCTACGTCTATGGGAAATACAACAACACCACCAGCAACCGCGCTGAGGATTACAGATCCAAAAGGAAGAAATGATACAATCTAAAGCAAAGCCCTCATAATCTGGTGAATGTAACCAAGAAAATGTTTAAATCTTATACGGTGGATATCTCAAGGGAGCGGTGGTTTGACATTGGAGCCACTAGACACTCTACACACAAAGAGATGCTCTCCTTCTAAACCTTGATTTCCAAACACAAGCTCTTTATGGTTAATTTATCATTGTCCTAGAGGTAGAGTAGTGTTGAAGATGACTTTTGAAAGAGAACTAATGCTTCTTGATGTCTCGTACAATCCTAATATACATAAAACCTAAGCTGGTCAATGGTTTTTGAGGCCAACCAAATTGCGATAAACAAAAATGATGATTTCATGGGCAATTGATAGCTTGAGAAAGTGTGAGACCTGTGTAGAGACTAAACTACCAAAGATATCATTCTCTCTGTGGAAAGGAACATGATACTCTAAAATTTATTCATAGTGGCATCTATGACTTGAAAATTTGTTTAGATGAGAGGTAGAAAAAAGCATTTGATTATGTATAAATATTATTGTCTATTTATAGGAACTAAAGGTGACGTCCTTGAAGTTCTTAGGTACTACAAAAATGGGGTTGAAAATTACTTGGAAACAAGATTAAAAATAACAGTGGGAGGAGAATATGAAACTCTATTTGAAGAATTTTACTTTGAGTTGGTCATAATTCACCAAGCCACAACTCCTTGCCTCAATCCATTGGTGATGTCAAGCACAAGAACTACACATTAAAAGAAATGATGAGTTGATAAGCTCTAGGCTAACCTAGAACTAGTTGGTGAGAAGAGCGAGTTATTTTCTTAACCAACTACAAGTAAGCATAGGATTGATGCTTGGTTTGGAAGAGACTTGGATGTGGTTCAATGTGGCTTGAAGGGGAGTGGTGAATAGTCAAAACCTGAAAATAAAACTTATTGCAAAATAATGATAGTTCAAGGGTTAGTTGCATGTGAGTGCTCCTGTATAAGTTGTCCTGTCAAGTATATTGCCAATGGAAATATAATAAAGACAATGCAAATTACTTAGATCGAAGACTCTCCTTTACTCCACCGCGTCAGGCCACCTCCTGGGAGAGGTCAATTGACCTGCTAATCTCTTGGGAGGGGTCAATCCTTTGATCTTAAGTCTTTGTATGCGTAAGTAGGAATGTCAAACTATAATAGGGCGACATATGCATTACCTTTTGATTTGGAGTAGAATCGGTATCACAGGGTATCAAATAGGAAAGTGCAATGACAATTGAGAATGAATAACTAGATCAAGCAAGCTAAATGGGGGAGTAGGAACTCTCTCGCTCCCTTTGTTCTACAATTATGATAAATATGTATTGCTTATGTTTTTGAAATCATAAAAGCATGTGCCACAATCCATCTTAAGAGATGAAATAGTTTTATCAACTTTTGCAATCAATTTGTTATACTTCTATACCACTATTTCAAACAATAGCATGTGCTCACTGTTAAATTTGTCTTAGTAAACTGACTTTCCGATGCAGAGTTCCTACATAAAACGTGCAATGGAGGTTGACAGCCTTCAACATATGTCTCCACAAGATCAGATCGCTGATTCACCTGACAGTACTTGTGCACAGGTCGTTCATCCGAATCCTGGAACCTTTTGTAATGATTGGGTACCCATATCATCTAATGGAGGGCGCCAAGGACAAAAAGAGCTTACTGGTATGCTTCATTCAGATTCAATGAAGCATTTTTCTTTCTATTTTTGAGCATCTGCATCATGGATAATCTGCTGCGTAGATGAGATCATGGGTAAAGACTTGAAGATAGGAGTACCAATAATTGCAGAGATACAGTATGAAACTCATCCAAGAAAAGTAATGAACCTTTCCAAGCAAAGGGACATGAATGAGGAAAAACTGCTGGATAGTGACCAAAACCAGGAAATTCCTGCACTAGAGAGCAATAACGTGTCTACCTCTGATGAACGAAGCACAAAAGCTTTTGATTTGATTGGTGCAATGGCTAATAACCTTGATACGCATCCATTATCTGCACTTCAAGTCCCTGAAGGTTTGTCTAAGATTCCAGAATGTCAAGAAAAGACCACTGATAATTCTAGTGATTTACCAAATCTGGAGTTGAGCTTGAAGAGGCTTAGATCAAGGGGGGAATGTGGATCTTCTGCCACTCTTGATGACCGCAATGTTCTAAGACGTTCAGAACAGTCTGCATTCTCCAGGTGCAAAAACCAAATTCCGAATGATTTTGTATTTGCTCATTTAAGAAAAAGAAGCTTTCTAACTAACTCTATCACTGTGTAAGGTATCACAAATCTGCTGCTTCTAATCAAGCTCCAACTGGTTGCGGAGGTAGTTGTTCTCCACCTGATAACAGCTCCGACGCAATGAGGGCAGAGTCTATATATAACATGATATCCAATTCAAATGTCGATCTGCTAAAACAAGGTTCCAATGGCAGTAGTAACAACAATGATATGAGCACCACTACCAGGAACAACTCTATATATAATGCGATGACTGGCTCAAATTCAGCTCCTTTGAAATCAGGTTCTGCTGGTAGCAGTAACAAAAACGCCACAGGATCCACCATTAATGCATTCACTCAACCTGAAGCAAACAAGAAGGAAACAGCATCTACATTTGTATTCAACTGCATCCAGACCACAGCAGTTCCCCTTCATAAGCAGATTCGAACCTCAACAAATCAGCAAATTGTCCATGAGAAAACAGAAGAGCCACAGGCAGCTGGAGTTACACGACAAGCGAGAGGAATAGAGCATCAGGTCCAAGTGCAGCATCATCACCACCACCACCATCACCATCACCTACATGTTCGTAGTATGCCACAACAGAAGCAGCAGCAGCAGCCACCAGATTCGGATGACTTGCAGCCTAAAATGGCATCACCAGCTCTACAATGTTGGTTGTCCAATTCCTTTGTTGGGCCAGTTGAAGGTAATTCTTCAAAATATAGCCTAATGGGAAGCAATTCTGCCATTTATCACCCCTGCAATGGATATAATGGAAATATCACCACTGCAAACCCTGCAATGTTAAACATACTAGTTGCTAATCATAATACAGAGACGAGCAGACCTGGAGGTGGCAATGCAAGCGGCAGTGGAAGTGGTAGCGGAGTTGTTCAGATCCGTATTGCTCAAAGAGAAGCAGCCTTGAAGAAGTTCCGAGAAAAGAGGACAGAAAGAAACTTCATAAAAAAGGTAGACAGCATTTTTTGGGTACCTTAAGAAATCTCAAGTCAACTTTGATTCTGTTAACTTTTTGGAAGAAGAGATTCTGTTAGAATCATGACCATATTAGATAGTTCATGGGATCCTCTTTCTATCATATCGTCGGGTGTTTACTTTACACTTGAGAAATTTGGAACTTTGGATGGAAGTGGGCTGTTCCTTCTGTTGGTTCTGTTTTCAGGTACGTTACCAGAGCAGGAAAATACTCGCAGAGCAGAGGCCGCGTGTGCGTGGACAGTTTGTGAGAAAGACCGTGTGTGAACAAAACAACGAAATGAAAGAAAGCTGACACCCAGCCACAGCCTTTTCTAGTGCTGAGTGTCGCCGAGTCAGCAAAATTTACCATTCTTCGCTACAATCATTCTTCGCTAAAGCGGATAAGCCACCGTGCAGTTTCCATGTAGTCTACTGTATTAGATGAACAGTAGGGATGGGTCTGTTGTGTGAGAACTTCTATTTGAACATGTGCTGATAAAGCTCGCCGCTGAAACTACTACTTTTCTGGGTTGTAATATTAATCCTGTTTTCGAATTTTCTGCTGTTAAATCTGTGGGAGCCATCGCCCGCGTGTACGGCGGCAGAACCCACGACGTGGCCGCTTGGTGCGGGCTTTTAGCAGGTAACGACGTGTTCAGTTCAATCGCATGATGCGGTTTTATCCAAGCGGCAGTCCGTGCATGGAGTTTTCAGAGACTAAAGCCTCCCTGGTTTTACTTAAATAGACCAACCAGATCGGAGCTGGCTTGGTCGCTAACTTTAGATGAACCTTGTGACAACCTGAGTTCTGTTTTGCTCTGGAGATTAGTTGGAATTGGGAGCTTATGCCACGACTCCACAGATCCATGTCTTCAAGAATCTTAGAAACTATCTGTTTAGAGTAATTGATGTCTTCAAGAAGCTTAGAAACGGTCTGTTTAGGGCAATAAGAAACTATCTGTTTATCTAGGTTTTGGTTTAAAAATGTCTTAGAAAACAAGACGTGAATGTCTAAAGAGTGACGGTTTCATTTTTAGTGTTTGAAACGGTTGAATTTTATCTTCTTTTTTGTTTTCACATTGAATTTATTAACATGTGGATTCATGCTGTTAAGGAACAAATATATTCGTGATCTAATTAATAGTTATTGGGTTTGTATTAATAGATGTGGGATTTAGATGTGTAGAACATTTTAGCCTATTCCGTTATTATTGATGGACTGATAATGGATGTTGGTGCATAGTATATATTGGGTTTAGTCCTGTTGAATTATGGCATTCTGATCACTCTTTGCTCTCCATTAGTGAAGTGATTTTGGAGTCATCATCCTAATTCCTCTAGAAAACCTGCCCCCTTGCTCTCCTTCCGAAAAGATTGTTGGATCAAGAGTACTACTATACGAAGAACAATGATAATTTTGCTACATTATGATTCTTTGTAAATTTCAATTTATGTATTTATTTGGTATCATATTATACAATGGAACTAGATATTGTTTTGTATTTCCTATATTTGAATTCTGGTATGATTTAGAATTTATGTGGCTTAGGATTTACAAGATTTAACAAGTGGTATTAGAGCTAAGTACATTTCGTCGAATTTACGACATTAATGTTTATATTTTTGTTGATTTTATTGTTCTACGCTAGATTTAGTTTTGCTAGCGTAAAATGATGTTTGTTCGTCCAAGTACATAGAAAAGAAAACTTAGGATATGGGTTCTTCGCGATCCCAAATCAACATGTAAAATATGTGTCATTAGTAGTGATTTTCACAAAGAACAGTTGTAACTATCGTCGTTTCATGAAAACCATCGTATTTGACCCGCAAACAGAGGTGTTTAGGATTTCACCATGATGCACCACAACCTTAGTGGCCAACACGGCTAGGCCATGTCGTGCGTTGGGCATTTCACCCGTGACGCGCCATGGTCGTGTCACCCAATACGGCTAGCCCATGTTAAGTGTTGTGTAGTTGAACATTGACATGCAGTGTCAAGTGCTAAATGCGCCAACACGACTGTGTGCTAGGTGACCGACACAGCCATGTTGCTAAACACAGTCATGCTTACCAACACGGTTAGGTCGTGTCAGGAGTTGTAAGCTCTGACACAACCGTGCTTCCCAACACAGCTAGGTTGTGTTAGGAGTTGTAAGCTCTGACATGGCCATGCTTCCCAACACAGCTAGGTCGTGTCAAGGGTTGTAAGCTCTGACACAGCTATGTCAAGTTCTATAAGTCGAGTTGTTGCTCCACTGCTTGGGTTTCCACTCAGGACCACATGGGAATCACTAGTGGAGCAAATTACTTCTATTCGATTTAGTTTCCTATAGTTTTCTTGAGTCTATCTATATAGTGCTACTAAATTGAACTATTGTGTCAATCCAGAGGAAGACATTTTAGGTAGGTTTAGTGCATTTATGTCAGTAGATGTATATCTATGCTAAAACGAATTGACCCAAAGGAAAATTACTTTTAGGTCATATATATGTTAGAGGTAGCTTACAATTAAGGAACAAATTTTTATTTGTTTAGATTATGTGCAAAATATATCAGCCGAAAGGAAGATATATTAGGTGGCTGATTAAAGTTTTTGTAAGCTATGGTTTTGTACAACTCATATAAAGTGTCAATTGTGCACATAACGTGTCATCCCAAAGGAAGACACATCATGTTGCCAACTAAGGTTTGAGTTATATTAAAGAGTGCCGCTAACAAATTACATTTTAGTCTAAAGATTAAAATGTAATATTGTGTTTTGTATGTCATTAAGAACTCATTACATGCATATTTTTGTTGGTGCACCAAACGATTGAACCTGTGTTTTGATAATGACAAAGGGATTTAAAGTTAAGCTATCTTGTTGTCTAACAAGTTGAACTAAGTGTGCAGGAAAGTCCTAAGTGATCTTAGGCAAAAGAAAATCCTAACTACAATTAGGCAGGTGAAAAGTCCTAGTTGTACTTAGGCAATGAAGTCCTGGTCTGGAGGACTGGTGAAGTCTTGACGAGTCAAGGACTTTGGGCTAAATCATAGAGTCAAGGACTCTAGGTAAAAATCCTGGGGGTTGGGAACACCAGGCGAAGACTGGATGGGTCGTGGATAGGACGTTTAGCATGAAGACTTGAAGTTTCAGACGCTGAGCAAAAGTTCAGACGGTCTGGAGGACCGGTCTGGCAAAAGGTAATTTCTCCTAAGAGGAGTAGGTGAGGATGCATTCCCTGAAGAGAGAATAATAGGCATCGGTCTAACCTAGAGTTTCAGCGAAACTCAAAGTCAGGACAAGACCGTCCGAAGGCTGTCAAATCTTATCATTCTTTATATATTATGTGCCTGGACTAACCATATTTTGTAGAAAGTTGAAAATGGGCGAAATGGGAGTCCGGGCACTCGGAAGGAGTTCGGGCGCCCAGGATGGCTTCGTTGAGCAGTAGGCCAGGCGAGGGCTAGGCACCCTCGAGGTTCAGGCACCCAGACAGCCAAATATCTATTGGAACCCCAAGGTTGTTTTGGTGTGATCAACAAGTTAAGTTAGGTCCTGTGTTATTTTAACCTTGTGTCTAAGCGTGCAGGAGCTTAGGAGCACAGGGAGTCGAGCGGAAGATGTAGTTAGCGAGAAGGACGACACGTGATGCGTCCGAGGGACGAGGCGCTACGGAATAGTACACCAGCGGACGAGAAGGAAGTGTGCGGTGGTTCCGAGGGATGAGAAGCCAGAGCGGAAGACTTCTCGAGGAGCAAGAGACGTTGCTAGCGAGAAAGTCAGCATGGGGTGCGACCGACGGACGAAGACTGCGGATGAGTACGCTGGCAGACGAGAAGGAAACACGTGACGATTTCGAGGGACGAGAAGCCGGAGTGGAAGCCTGCTCAAGAAGATCCGAACCGAGGCGAGCGGAACCGGAGCAAAGGCCTGGACCGAAAAAGTCACCTTCTGTTGGCTTTCGGGTTCCGGCCGCTTGGAACAATCCTAGGCGCCCAGAACAGCCCGGGGCACCCGGAACCATTCCGGGCGCTCGAACCAGAATTATATCCAGATCTCGGTCAAATCGAGATCTGTGCGTTGGGGATAAAATTTTATCTCAATACAAAATTCAAAATGACTTTTTTTTTTTGGCTATCTTCCCTATAGTTCTTCACTTTTATCTCATTATTCCATCATTATCATACAAATATGATATTAATATACATAAAAATATCTTAATTTTTAAAATATAATTCAATTTAACCCAAAAAACCCACTAAACCCTATATTTAGATCAACCCGAGTCAACCCGAACCTGACCCGACCCAACCTGAAAATTTTTAACCCTCCAAATTAAACCTGACCCGAACCCGAAAATGTCTAACCCGAATCTGATTTTTCTCGGGTTGACTTGGGTTGGGTTGTCGGGTCGAGTTCATTTTTGACACCCCTATTTCTATGTTTTCAATCTTGGTTGCCTATGATTTGTGAGAGATGATTTATGATTAGGTTAACTTTAGGTGAACTTTTGGATTAAGTAAATAATTGATTAAGGATTAAGTATGGTTAAATTAAAATTTGAGTTAAGTTAACTTATGATTTTAGAGTAATTAAGTTAGAATTAATTATTATTTTGATTATTAAGTTGATATTAAATTGGTTTAAACTAATTTTGAATGTTGAGTTGGATTGATTAAGTTAAGAGTAAATTCGATTACTTTGAATTTTAGGTTAATTAGATTTGTAAAGTTAAATTAATTTAGGGTCAATTGATTAAATTGAAATTAATTGAGTTAAGTTAGACTTATTTTAGATTTTAAATTAATTACGAATTTCTTAGAAATTGTTTAAGTTTTGATTTAATTGGTTTGATTAAGAAAATTATGATTAATTTTGAATTGAATTAAGATTAATTAAAATAATTAATTAACTAATTAAAATTATTTATTAATTAAGTAAGATAATTAGTTCAAGATTAAAGTAATTGATTAGAATTTAATGATTAATAAATTAATGTTAGTTTATTAGTTTATTTGAGTAGTTAACAATTTATTAACTTATTAATTTATTTAGATTTGATTAATTGTTAATTTTATTAGTTAATTTTTATTTTATTTTATTGAAGTTACTTTTTAAGTTTATATTAAATTGGTTTGAATTATTAAGAATTTTTAAAAAGGTTGTTTGACGCATGTTAGATTCAAACTTAGCTTTGGGTTCATCAAAAAGGAGTTTATAGGGTAAGTATCTAGATTGCGATGAGTCACAATGAATATCATTAGAGTAACCACATCTAAGAAAACTTTCTAAAAATGACCCTCCTAAAGAACTTAATACTAGGTTTTGGTCTAACTAGCTCATGTTTGACTGGGGTAGCTTCGGCCATATCTACTAAGTCTAGTGCACCAGGTAGAACACATATAATTCAGCATAAAACATGCCTTCGACAGAGTTTCCTTAACGTACTATCATCTCAATCCATTCCGATGTTATATTGTTAGGGTTTGGTAAACCTTTTTATTTCTAACCATCCTAATCTAAGTAGAAAAGTAAATCTAAGTCTAAGTATGCATATTCAATCAATCAAGTAGGATGAACAATTTTTCTATTTGCTCCCCTTGAGTCATAGCTTAGTATGGTCTATCTA
>JBBMJZ010391879.1:0-14471 GCA_037833815.1 Zingiber zerumbet | reverse complement strand
TCAATTAAAGTATCTACTAATTGTATTATGCAAGGATTGAACACCTTATGGCTTTGCTAAAGTAAAACTGGAATAGTTAATAAATTGGTGATGTTATACTAACCTGAAAGCATTACTGAACATATGTCCATGTTCCTCGGCGCCATAATGTCGTCTAGTGTATAGTGTATACATTTTCAATTTTGTACATGCAGAATCAGGTAATTATCAGTCTGATGATACATGTATTGCATGCAAGACAAGCTCTGCTCTTTCAGAATATAGTGCTGTATATACAGCTAATTTTCATTTCTTTGCAGAAAAAGCTCCCCTTTTTTCTGTTTTTTACTTATATTTCATTATGGGAAACACAGGTTCTGTTTATATATATCTTCTCTTTGCTGCATGATTCTACCCATGTATTATAGGATGTGGTTACAATTATTTTGTATATCATTTTTGTCTTTATTATATTCTTTGTATCAGCAACTAATTTGTGGGGTTTCCAGTAAAAAAAATGAGGCGGCAAGGACAATATACTGATTCAGGCATCAATCCTATGATAACTGCACAGATGCAGCAGCGGTTGTCAGAACAGAGATTACTGCACAACTCTGGTGCAAGAAATTATCCAGGTGGGTCTGGTAGTTTCCAGCCAGGTGAAGAGCATCAACATATGTATTCTAAAGCAGAAGGACAATGGCAGTGGGATAGGGATGGGATAAAGTCAGGTTTAAATCAGCTTCCATCTCAAATGTATAAAGAAGGTAGGCACTTCTTTGATTTGACATAGAATTTCTTTCACTATTGTTCATGGTTTATTTTCCTTCATAGTCCAGTAAACTTTGTTCTAGTTTTCTTCTCTTCTTTAAGTACTTAACTTCAGCTCATAGTGAATTTGCTCTCAACCTGACAATTGCCTTTCATCTTCTGGATGGATGGCATTACTAGAAGATAAAATAAATAAATATTACTATTCAAAAGCAATTATATATAGCTCTGCTTTGATATATGATAAAGATGATCTTGAAATACTAAAAGATGGCCAATTGATTTTATACTCATTATGGGTAAAATCACAATAGATAGATCAATTGCTAAAATTCTGGAGCCCAATGTAGTTTTTGATTCCAAGGGATTAACTAAAGGAGGATTGGGGTGATTAGAGTTCAATTGAGGTGGTAAAGTTGAATTTGGTTTGCCCGAAGTGGAATAAATTGGGTAAAGGTGATGTTTGGGTTAAGGTGGAGGTTCATATTCATTTGGATTCCTAGGTTGGTTTCTTAGCTTTTTCGAGGTGAGGTCAATGCTCTTTATTGTTATTGTAATTGATCAACCTTTCCGATGTAGGGGAAGAAACTCTGGGTGCGACGTTCGAATTAAATGTTTGCAAAGAAAGACATAGGAAGATAATTCGTAATCAAAGAGAAGTCGCCTTTAGATTTAAACGAAAATAAACTTTATTCAAATCAAAACCAAAATCAATATCAACCCCCTTCTTACAAGAGCCCTAACCCTTGTTTAAATAACCTAAGAAATAAGAAAAAGTTGCAGAAAAAAGAAAAAAGAAAAGAAAATTCATCCTAAAAAAGAGAGAAAACCTAAACTAGTTTTTAGAAAAGAAAACTAATCCTTAAAAAAAAAGAAAAAGACTCCTAATTAATTCTAAAATCCCTAAACATACTTAAAATACAAAAAATATAAAAAAGCAAAAATTACCAATAATACCCAAATTACCAACATTACCAAAAATACCAAAAACCCTATAATAATAATAATAATAACTAGTATCATCAGGTGGTAACCCCGGAGGAAGTTCTTTTGGCACCAAATTGACAAAATCTACTAGTAGCTTCTGAACTTTGGGAATCTTTGTTGATCCAAATGTAACTTTTTCCAAACTTGAGAAGTTGAAAATTAATTTAGAACACATCAATTCCATCAGTTGATATCTGAATGGTAGAGAGTATCGTTCATGTAGTGGACTATGTATTTGAAGAGACCATACATGAAATTTTGACCAAGTTTGTCTCCCCATCTTGTGAATTTCCTTCCATAACAAATCCCTTTGCTCAATGTTCTCGTAAAGACAACCCTCAACAACAAACACATCTAAAGAGTAGCTAGCATTTGTTGAGAATACATGTGCTTCTTGAATATTAAAGCCAAGCAATGAAGTCAGTAAACTCAAAAGCTGTGGTACGTCATTAGTTGAAAGGTGATCTCGTGCATTGACGTAGATAAGGGTGCAGAGTTTGCATTACTATCATCATCTTTGATGGTGATTCTAGCAGCTACCGGTGGCTTTATTGAAGACTAATGTTCACACAAGTCATATGCATAACAGGATGGTATGTCAATTTCAAGAAAAGGGCCTGGTCGGCGAATCGAACAGAATGGAACCTTCCAGCATGTAATTCATTACTACCACGTGTTTGAAAAATAAGCAAGTCTTTTGTGCTTCTTGGATTAAAATTGTTTTTTTGCGATATAAAAGGATCAGTGTTGTGGCTTGCTGCATTTTGCATCTTCAAAGTGATTTCTTTTTCTTCATAAGCTTGAGATATCTTCATTTGAAGCCAGTAAGCATCAATGTCCTGGACATTAATAGTTAAACCCTCATTAAATTTCATCCATGATGTTGTCATCAATCTTGTTACAACAGCAAATCATCTGTTTAACTCCAAGAGTGCAAGCAAGTAGAGCATTCTCATGGATCCAACCGTTCTTGGAGATACCGCCTTCGATGCCATCCGTGGTGGAATCGATGATGAGAATAGCGCAGTCAGCCTCATCATCTATTGGCTCACTAGTTGACTTGATCTCGTCATCGTCGTAAATTGGATCAACGACTATTTCAAATTTGTCGTCCATATCTTTCTCAAGAAATATTTTATTCAAATTAAAATAAAATAATTTACGACCTTTAAGATCTTGGGCACTATGATCACTATGTGAGATTTCCTCAGCTAGGCACACTCCCTCAGCCAGAACCTGCCTGTCACAACCTCGACCACGTACCTCACAATCTTCTAAATCTTGTGTCGCTAGACGCTGGGATAACTCCGTAACTTGTTTATGTAGATCTTCGATGAGCTCTAGGATATGCATCCATTCTAGTGCAAGACTTCCTTAGCCGGAACTTGTCTTTCATGACCTTGACCTCGATTACGATGATCATCCATGGATCTAAGGCTCTGATACCAACTAACGCAGGGAAGAAAATTCGGGTGAGACGTTCAAATTAGAGGTTTGTAGAGAAAGACATAGGAAGATAATTTGTAAACAAAGAGAAGTCGTCTCTAGGTTTAAATGAAAATAAACTTTATTCAAATCAAAACCAAAATCAATAACAACCCCTTCTTATAAGAGCCCTAACTCTTGTTTAAATAACCTAAGAAATAAGAAAAAGTCGCAACAGGAAAAAGAAAAAGTAAAATCAAGCTCATCCTAAAAAAGAGATAAAATCTACAATAATTTTTAGAAAAAAAAAACTAATCCTTAAAAAAAGGAAAAAGACTCCTAATTAATTCTAAAAATCTCTAAACAGAGTTAAAATGCAAAAAAATATATAAAAAGACAGAAATTGCCAATAATACTCAAATTACCAAAATTACCTAAAATACCAAAAACCATAAAATAATAATAATAATAATAAAAATAATAATAATAATCCGTGGATCCTCTTTCTTGGTCGTCCTATCTATGTATTATTGGGCTTTTATTGGCCTTTTGAGTGAATGTCTGGATGCCACTTGCCACAGAATTCTGAGTGTAAACAGCTTGTTCCTCATAATGATCTTTCTAGGTTGACGAGACATAATGTCAAGCTTCCTTTGACTAAAATTGTTACACATAGATTAGACCCTATTTTTCTGTTTACTTATACCTATGGACAACCTATGGACAACGATCTATGCTATTAGTTGGCAATATTTATTCGCTGAGAATTTGATGTGCTATGTTTCTTAAACATTTTGCATTAATAACAGGATTAAGTTTTAACCTTCCATATCACTGCCTTACTTTGAACCGACACCTCCATGTATCACCTTTTATCATAATTTAACTTAATTCAAGTAATTAATCTTTATATCTATTTGTGCAATGCGTGGCTGCAACTTGTAAGAAAATAAAGTTAGGATCCATCCTTGCAGGTTGATTTATACATTATTATGGTTGCTATCAAGATCTAAGGGAGAATGCAAGCCAAGTTTTCTTCTTTATAGTTTATTGTAGGGACAGAAATGTCATGAAGGCAGAAAGATTTGTATTTTGCTGCTGACTTAGGCATTACCACACATTCTGTATCTCTTCCAGAAATAAAGATTTTCAGGACTTCACTAAATGAAAGACCAAAAGATTCTAAATTTTCTAATTCTTCTCTCCCGAGTTGACGCACTATATCAAATCAAGTTACAAACAAGGTGTTTTCATTTTTTTGTAGCCTCATGTTTTTTATTATCTGCATAAGCATTATGTTTGTGCTCAAAATAGCTAAGTTTTCTTTCATTGAAATAGTTGCTTAACTCTATCTTTGAACTAAATAAATGTTAATTTTTGCGCAGGTCAAGTAACTGATATTTCTCACACTTTGTTTGAGGAACAAGTATCTGATTCAAAATTAGGTATGGAGATGCTGGCCAGTAAGGATCCTAGAGCACAAGCTCGCCAAGATGAGTTGGAGACGAGATTTGATAGTAATTTTCCTCAAACATTTGAAGGACTTGAACAGAAATTTTTTAATGATATCATAAGCTTGAGTAAAGAGCAACAACAAGCAGAGGACAGAGAAAATGCTAGGCACAGAGAGGTAACGCAAAAGATGCTATTTCTTTTCATTTTTGGTTGATGAAGAAGCTATTTCTAAAGAAACTATTTTCTTTTGTTTGGTCAATAATAAAGATGTTTTTTCTAAATCATTGGGTTGTTGTCTATGCTTTGAAATATTCTAAATTTGATATTGATGTCTTTTCTTGCATGTATTCTCTTAGTTGCCCCTTATTTACTACCATAGTGAGCTTCTATCACGCTTAGTCCTCTTACGCTTTGAGCCATATGCACAGAGCTATTTATGTAAATGACAATTATGTTACTGCTACTGCTACTACTAAGCCATTTCTGTGTTAATATTTCTTTGGATTGCATGACCATACCATAAAAGCTTAATCGACATTTTTCTATATGGGCGATGACAAGGCCACCCCCTTTGGAGAAATGTGTGAATGGCAATGGTAATCACAGAATCAGATTGCCTTTTCTAAAAAATGGTTGCTAACCTGGGGCATATTGACATTCCTATCCAATGGAAGCATTTGATGATCTGTTTAGAAAGAAAAATTCATTTTTTAAAAAATATTAGTATTTTTTATGTCATATAAAATAATTGTTTAGTGCCTTTAGTTAATTTCACATTTTATAAAATTAAGATTTTTAAGAATATATAATGATTTTTTATGTTATCTCATACACTTTTTATTAATTCAAATGACAGTCCATTCATAACAAGATTAATGAGATGACACAAGTTGGCACCCCTTAGAAAGTCCACTAAAGAGTGTTTAAGACTAGCTGAATAATATAATTGCTGGGCTACCGCCTTTTACCATCTGTTTCCTTCTCATTTTTTGTATTTCTAAATCTACCATCTCTTCTGTGTAATTTCCAGTATGCAAGCATTTCAATTGACACTATAAATTTTTTTTGTATTATCTTAGAGGTTAGATGAAATCAATGCAAAATATCAAGAAAAACTGCTGGCTGTACGAGTTCGTCAAGCTACTCACAGGGAAGAGTTCCTACAAAAAGAGTCACAGGTGCGCCATCAGCAATATCAACAAGCTAATGTTAACAGCTACCAGAGTAATACTTATCAGAGTAATGCTGGAGCTAGAGAAGCTCGTGGCTTCGGCTCGCAGGCCAATGCCATCGGTGCATTTGGTGATGCGCATGGATATGTTTCAGGTCACTACGACTCTTTCGGGGAGCGAGCTGAATTTTCTGGAGGCAGGGGTCGCGGTTATGGTGGTCGGGGTCATTTTCCTGGTGGTCGAGCTTATAATTCTAGAGGTTGACCTTTTTGAACACATCAAATGAATGTGAAATGGAGTTTGTTTCTCGTGTTTTTTATTGTATTTGTAGATTTGATTTTATTTGGAATCCAGTTGCACACTTGTTTTAACCAGCTGTTGCAGAGGGCTTTATGGAATGTTCATTATGCAAGAATATGATCATGTAGCAGCTTCCTATCTTCCTAGAAGTTATTCATGCATGGCATTGTTTCTTATTTTATAAGTTTGAGCTGATTAAGTTTGACAGTTTGGTTATGTTATGGAGCTGAGTTTAAAATCGTTTAAATTTTTTATAATTTTGAATTTGTTTGATTAATTATTAAGAGTTGGATAATATACACCCGCTAATTTTAAAAGTTTATTTATTTATCATATTAATCTTAATAATTTGAGTTTTATTAATGAATATAATTATTTTTATTAATTAGTTGGTATGATGTATATAACTTACAGATAATGTGATTGATTTGGTCTCATAGAAGTTCTTTCATCGGTTGTTGGAGTAAATCGGGAAGTACTTGCAGCGAGCGACTCAATTGCATATTAAGAAAAATTTATTTGTTAATTTATCGAAACTGGGATGGAGCCTTAGTTCTTTGAGAAATTAAGAAGGTACCTTGTACACTTTGTCCATTGAAGCAACAGGTGAAGTCATCACATTAGTGACCCCTTTAAGGTTCATACTCTATGGAAGAGGATAAATCACGAGAGACATTTGCCTTAGAGCAGTAATCCTCTGAATGAAGAGATTTAATTAAGCACTCAACGAGATATTTTACATCCATTGAAAATTGACCCATACCTACTGGAGCAACCATCCATGCAAGTACCAACCCATAGAGACTTGCACACTTTATCTATTAGAGTAAAAGGTGATATAACTCATCCCAATCGATTAAGTATCGCTAACCCCACGACGAGATACAAGTAGGCATGAGGAGCATTTTGCCTTAACGCAATGACCCTTTACATGAGGAGGTCAGACACCTAACGAGACATTTTACATCCGCTAGAAATTGATCTAAAGATCTATTGAAGTAAACACTAGGGGCTTGCATACCTTATTTATTGTAGTAAACAGATGATTACGCTCACCTCAGGTGCCCCTCACAACTCGTGCCCAAATCACAGAGTTAGCTTATAGCCGACCACTAAGTAGCTAGGAGGTTTGTGCACTTTGTTTATTGTAGCAAAAAATGATTGCATTTACTCCAGACACCCCTCAGATCTCGTTCTCAGATTATGTGAAAAAAAAATAAATCACGAGGTCCGCTTATAGCCGACCATCAAATGATTTGGGGATGGGAAGAGTTTTCTTTCGAAGACGTCCGAAATTGATCCCTACCCCTTTTGTGCACTTTGTTCATTTTAGCACAAAGTGATTACGCTCACCCTAGACGTTGCTCCTCACAACTCGTCCCTAGATTATGTGAACAGAGGTAAATCACAGGATCGGCTTCTAGCCGACCACCAAGTTATCTAAAAAGTAGGAGGAATTTATTTTCCAAAAATATACCTCTGTCAGAAATTGATCTCTTACTCCATTTACACACTTTGTTCATTAACATTGAAGCATGTTAATTTAATTAATTTTATACGTACCGAAAAAACTTAAATAAAATTTTAATAAATCAAAAATTAAATTTGTTCATAAATATTTAATATATTTACAATCTTATTCTTAAAGCGGAAGTAAAAGTGTAAAAGCAGATTTAAATTTTTCTCTCCACTGCTTTTAATTCTTCTACTAAATAGACAAAAACAAAAGAATAATTACTTTTCCTGCACCCCTCTCTTAGGCGATTAAATCCTTGAAAGTGAGTTCCATGTGCAGGCCTTGAAAGCTTTCATTATAAACTCTTCGCGATGTCCCCCGCACCTTAAGATTAGGTGTAATTACCCAGCTGGCTCTGTCCTGATATAAACCAGCAACCAGCCAACAGTGTAAAGTATCAGTAAAATCAATTACATTTAGGCTACGTTTGATTGGGCGTAACATAATTGAACTGATAATATAATCAAATTTGTAATGAAATATAATTTTAATTGCATTACTACGTTTGGTAATGTAATGTATGTAATCTTTGATTACAAGGATGATTACATTCTTTTGTTTGGTATCTATTATTTTTATAAGTAATATAATTCGTATTATTATAAAATGACAAAAATATCCTACAACTTCTACCGGCAGGCGCTACATCTCCGTTGGAGCTTGCGGCCGCCGGCCGTCGATCGCCGACCGACAGATTACAATGTGTTTGTTTTGTAATCCAGATTACAAAACTTCATTACATCTTGTAATCCAGATTACATTACATTACAAGTTAAAAGTGAAACCAAATAAAATAATCAACCTTGTAATGTAATCTATATTATATTACAAGATAGATTACACTCCTACCAAACGCAGCTTTAGGAGTTTACGGTTACTCTTTGGACGAGCACTTCATAATTTATTTGGCAGATAAAATGTGAAACTGAACCATCCACCATCTATCCTAAGATTAGTTAGGCTGTAAGATTTGATACATGAATATATATATATATATATATGGGGTGGAGAAAACTTAATAAACAAATTCAAATCATACTTTTGATCATCATTCAACTACCACTTCCCTTGTACATGGAAAAGAAGTGGAAGAAAATTAAGGGCCTCCACTCACCCTGCTTTCTCTTTTCAATCTAAACAACTGTGTAATTTGTGTCTGGACTTGGCACTGGAATATATGACATAATACACAGCTTGCAAAGTTGCAAGCCATGACTCTTCTACCACAACCAGACTGAGAAGTGGCTAAGCAGCCACCCTCCCTCCTTGACTCACCCCTCTTGCCCCTCAGGAGAAGTGATGGACCATCAACAATAACAAATTTAAGGAAATAAATATAAAAACAAAAAACAAAAAAAAAAGAAGATAAAATGAAGACCCCACAAAAAAACTTGGGCCCAGGAAGCCATTAGTAGACTGCTTCTACACCCTTTAAGCAACCACCGAAATACCGAACCAGGAACCCATTTTCACCTGGTATGAGCATGACCTACTCATTGCTTATGACCGTCATAAGCAAATTTGAAAAATTCAACTCCAGCATATAGCCTCCATCTGTTCAAATGCATAACTGAATTAGTAATGAGATGGATCTCGAAGTTTCTGCAGTTGTTTAGTTTGACCAAATCAGAAAGTGTATGTGTACATGCAGATGTTTTCTTGCAGTTGACACAGTTTGTACATTCCTCTTGAGATGAATAGAGTGAATAGAATGAATATGGTGGTCATTGTATGTAGAGGACAGAAAATATAGGACAGACATACAGGAAGTTTAAATCCTAGCAAATGAGGTACATGACAGCAAAGGGGGTTCTTCCTATTCCCGACAACATGCAATTAAAAGATATAAGCATTATTGGCATTACCTTCAATTTTATGCACATTAAGTTGACAACGAAGCGAGAGCAATAGATGAGTTCCTCGTTCGAAGTTCCACATTCCGCAGATCATGAAGACTTTCTAAAATTTCTTGAAGAAGATGAATTCCTTTGTCTCCTTTCTTCAAGGAATTGATGCAGAGCTTGGCAAACTCTCTGTCGCCCTCAAGAGCATCTAGCCTCTCATAAAGGTTGTCGACATCTTCCATGATTGCAAGCTTCTGTGGATCTTCTACAATATTAGGAAGTGTTTCTGGAGCAGCATCAACTGCACTATCAGCGTGTTCATCACCTGCTGCATCAAAGAGAGGAAGAAGCCTCTTTCCTTTAATACCCAGACTCCTTGGTTCACCATTCAGCTTCCTGTCTTCTGGATTGTCTGAAAAACCATTCTCATAATCATGTAGGACACCATCAGTATCATGCCCTATGGATTTTGAATCTTGAGGATCTTCCTCATCTTCCATTGTAATAAGCTTTGCTTCCAACACCTTAAGTTGCTCAAGAATGGACAGCTTCTCTTCCTCAAAATCAGCCAATGATTCCTTAAGGGTGTTTAGGTGCTTTTCAGTTCCTTGGTCTGTCCCTGGACTTGGAACATCACCGGCAGGAAAACTTTGATGGTTTCCTTCAGGGTTATCAGCAAACTCATTCTTCTCATGGGATTCAATCGAGAAGTCAACAATTATGTCTTCAGCACTTGAAGATGCAGAAGGTGTTTGACACCTGCCATTCACCTTATTGGACCCCATTTGTCTCCTCTCCTTGGCTTCAATACGCAGCAGTTTCTTTCTATACATTTCAAGATCCTTCTCTAACTCTTGGTTTTCCTTCTCCTTCTTGATCATGAGCTCATTGAGAAGCTGTAAAGCTTCCTGGTCATATTCTGATTGTTCCTCCATCATTCGCTGATATTGCAATGCTTCCATCTGCATAGCAGCTTTCTCTTCTTGAAGCCTGGTTATCATAGCCATAGTTTGGTTAGCAGCGATGGCAGCGGCACTTCTCTCTTCCTCAAGTTCAGCATACAATGCACTCAAAGCCTTTCGTTCTGCTTGTAGAGCAGCTTTAAGCTCATCCATATTCAATGTATCACAGCCTTCAAACTCACTGGCAACACTCCCATCAAGGGACTCTGTCACGGATTCTCTTCTGCCAATCAGGAACCTCTTACTCATACCTTGAATACCATCAATATAATTTGGTGTCTCAGGTGCTCTATCCTCTTCAATCTCATGGTTCTCAGAAAATTCAGATATATGGTTCTCAGAAAATGCTGTTTCTTCAATAAACAAATGTGAATCTAATTAGGCCATTTGTTAAGCGCAGACAGTTGAAGATATATAGTTTTTAAAAAAGTGAATATCTAGAACATCAAGCCAAAAGAATGATCATGAATTGTTACCTTGGTCCACGGTAGCCTTTTCATTGTTCTCCACTGAGCCTTGATCTTGTGTGCTTTCTGAAACTAAAGTTGGCTTGTAAGTATCGGAACCTTCGATGTGTTCCTTGTCACATATCTCACTCCCTATTGATATATCAGAATTACTATCTGCACCGATAATAATATCCCTTCTCAGATTAATTAGAAAAATCCAAGTGAGGAAGCAGTATTTATTGAAGTTGATAAACGTGAATAAGGAACTTAACAAAATTGATAAAGGTTGCTTTCTTAAGAATGAACCATGCTACCTTTTGTTTCAGGAAGATCTTTCTCACTCGGCCCTTCAAGTGTGATAACTGTTGTAGCCCGAGGAGCGATGACTTGTTGATCAGAAATGGGCTCTGAATATTGAGGAACCACAGAATTCTCGAGACGTATATCATCTGTTTCAGTCCTCATGCCTTGAGTCATAGAACATTCATGATCTTGAATACCTTCATCCATTTTTGCGGATGATATTATTGTTTTCTCCTCCTCTGAAATGCTTTGTATATCTAGGGTCATAGTAGATTGTTGAACTCTTTGTACCTCAGAAGAATACAATTCCTTCTCAGTATTGCTCTTAGCATCATTAGGTCCTGCAGTTTGCTTCACTTCATTGAGTTCAGGAACCAACACAATCGGGATCTCGGTCATAGAGTCAATCAGCTCAATTGGGACCAATCGATCCTCCTCCGCGCATATGTAACTTGGAGTGGAAGTGAGGACTTCAATGGATGCATCCTGCACCAAATGGCAAGCATCAGAGATAAGGGAAGATTCTTCTTCTTCCACCAAGATAGCAGCGGTAGCGTGCTGCCCTTCGTTCTCATCCTCTCCATTCTTCTGCTCCTCTTCTTCTCCTGGAAATATTTCAGCTCTGTAGGAATCAACCACTTCCTCTTCTTCCAACTTTTCCTTGCCCATGGTGGCGGATTTTTCAAGCACTTCTTGATCGTCGACTTCCACTTGATCGACCAAGTTCTCTGTCTGCTCGTACTCCGTTCGGCCCCAAGACTGCTTGGCGAGGAAGTAGGACGAGTAGAACCCACTCTCCAGAACGACACCACAGCACGAGCATCGCAGATCCTTCTCCCCCTCCTCGCTCCTCTTCATCCACGACAGCAAGGCCGGCGCGCCAGCCGGCCTCGACGTCGTCGGGCAGCAATCCTCGCACATCTCCCCGACCTCCGCCAGCCTCCGGTGGCGGTCGCAATACCCCAACCCGGAAACCTCAGCGGCGTGGTCAGCGCACACGAGGTCGCGGCAGGCGCTGCTCAGCCTCCGGCGGCGGCCGCCCCCGCCGCCCTCGAAGAGATGATCCACCCGCGAGCAGAAGACGCAGGGAGGCTGGAGGCCGAAGTAGGCGGCGAATCGGGCGATGAGGTAGGCGAATAATCCATTGAGGAGCAGAAGCGCGATCAGCGTCCATTCCAGAACGGCGTACACCAGTATGACCGCCAGCTTGTGGGTGTTCCGGTGCAAGTAAGTCGCGAACTTGTTGGCCGCCATGGACGTATAGATAATAGATCTATCTCCCGGCCCCTCCCTCTCTCACACTGCCTGATGCTACGGCGTGGCTGTGCTCATCAAAAGCTTGCTTCCACAGAGCCCCCGATCGAACACCAAGAAGAAGGCAAATAACAAAAAGGACGAGGAAGAGATCGAAAGGAGAAGAAGAAGCAAACCTTCGTGAATTCTTCTTCAATTCGGCGAGAGGAGGAGGAGGAGGAGGAGGAGCCGAAGAGGACGAAAAGGGAAAGGAACTCAACGAGAAGGGATCGAATAACCGGAACGGTCGAATAAGTTATGTTATTTACATATTGCCCCCTGTATTGTAATCTAATTACAGATTTGCATAATATTTGTTGGGCTGATTATAATTTATTTATTTATTTATTTTTAATAATTCAGATTTTCAATTGTTACTGTTCCGCTATTGCTCGTAGTTACCGATCAATCTTACGCAACTTGATCACTGAAGATAAACTTCGTAGTCCGGTTAGTAGTCGTCGGTAATTTATCTGTTTCGTGTTGGTCTTTGGATAAATTGACAGATACTAGGGGTGAGCATATTTACTTTTTACCACAATTAAAGATAAATTTCGAAAGCAATAAAATATATATTTTTTTCCAATAAAGCAATGAAAATTTAACACCTTCACATAACAAAATTGAACCATGAAATATTAATTCAGAATTCACATTGTAACTGGAAAATATTACAATTATTTTTTAAAATATTGCTTTTAAAAAAGGAAACCGTCAGACTTACTTTATTGCTATTAAATCAGCTTTGAATTGCGGCACACGTCAGGATTCCATGCTTCCGCACTTGAAAACTAGATTTTACAGCTTCGATCTGACGATGCTGAGGACCTCATCGTGGCTAATAATTCGGTCTTCGTGTGATGGCTCACGGATTTTAAGCTATTTGGCAGAGTGACTCTGCAGAGGATCTCCCAGTCCTGTTTATTATTATTATTATTATTTTAAAAAAAATTGTCTAAAAAGCTGTGGAAAAGTCTTTTTATGTTTAAAAATATAATTTTTAATTGAATTAATTAATTTGTCGCATCGAAATTATCTCCAAATAAGACCACACGGGTACTCGGTATCTTATAATTGTTAATGTTTTATAAATAATAATTATAGTGCATCTCTTTTAATTTCTTAAACATTTATCTCTTACTTTTTTTTTATTAAAAAATAACAAAAAAATAAGATAAAAAAGGTAACAAAAATTGATATTATCCAATCTTATAAAATTTAATTATATCCTCTTTGCCATTGTTTTAAAAATAAGAATAAAAAAATAATTTTACAATAAATTTCATATAACTTTCTTCCAATTGAAGATAATAAGAGATCGAGTAAATATTTTTATAGAAAAAAAAAAAGGAATGTTAACGTTATAGGTTAATCATTTCTTGTGGACTGATTCCGAAAATATTAGCAATTAATTACTTGGATTACTTAAAGGACGGTGTTGGGATTAAAATATAGAGAGACATGGATTCCACTCACACCTAGAAAGCCGAGCAAAGAATGAAACTGGAATATTCTATTCTACCAACAAAAGCGTGCTCCTCTTCATCATCGTCATGCTCTTCTTATCCTACCATCATTTAAAATAAATTAAAAAATATTTAAGATTGACACATTTTTATGAGATAAAAATAGTGATTGTATAATATTTCTGGGCATGAATTTGAAGTAAATGAATATATATATATAGTCCTATAGTCCGAAGTCTATATATACTAATTCACTATAAATTTATGCCTAGAAATATTATACAATTATTATGAAAAATGATTTGCTCAAGGAAAAAATCTCAAGGAAAACTTCAAGAATAAACACATAAGTGATGGGGCATACAAAAAATGAAATTGTGGGTCATGACTTTATGTGTCTATCCTTAGGGCATGTTTGGTTGGGGGTTATCAATGATAACCTTGGTAGGTTATCAACGATAACCTTGTTTGGTTTAAGTAATCAGTGATTCCCGGTTTTTCACGATTCCTGCCACGTCAGCAATCCGGGAATATAACCCGGAATCAAAA
>JBBMJZ010391865.1:0-14472 GCA_037833815.1 Zingiber zerumbet | reverse complement strand
ATTACTGAAGTGTTGAAAAAATAGTGGGGTGGTGGCAGCATGCTGCTGCAAATTTACTACATCACCTTGGTCTGAGAGTCCTAAAATCAGTGAAATATCTTTCCTTGTGAAGCTAATCTCCTTATCATGAAAGATGAAACATCTTGCTTCAACATCCCAATTGTCAAACATATTTTATATAAGGCTTTAGATATTTGCAATTTTAGGCATGACTACTACCCAAGCAAATGGGTTTCTATTAATCATCTCCATCTGTCAGTCATTTATGTGTAGTGATGATAAAATCCCTTGAAGTGTGGGTAATTACTTTTCCACTGCACTTCCTTACGATATATTCGGGAAGCAGCAGTTCTCTGGCTCGCCATTTAATTCTGTCAAACAAATACATAAGATCTTAGTGATACTCAGCTGCAATTAGTGTAATGCAGTTGGTTTTCACTCATACTATGATACCTTACACTGCTATTTTTTAACCATAATCTGATACATTACAATGTCTATAATTTCTCCTAGGCAGTACAATGTGAGTAGTTGCTGCTAAATATGAGTACTCTACACGTTGTAGAAGTTAGGGTCAAGTAGCTGCTACAATAGTGAGAAGCCAATCAGGACTGTAGAGTTTAACCACGCTGTATCAATCAATAGGGTTCAACTACAGTAGCTATTACAACAAAGATAAATTTTTTTAAACACTCTATTCCTTCAACCATAATCTTAAACCCGAAATCCCTAAAATCATTAAACCCCATTGTAGCAGCTAGGAGACGAATCAAAACACTAAAAATTTAAACCCCTAAACAAAACGAGATGACTCAAAACTTTCATCTCTAACAGAATACTTATGATGGAGGCGAAGATTTGGATGAGAAACAAGTCGTCGCAGTGAGATTGATTGACGAAGACACCGTGTGGGCATCGATCTACTATAATTGAAATTCTTTCAAAATATTTTTCACACAGAGAGTTTAGGGGTTAAATCTTTAGCCATTGAGGGTAAAAATGTAATTGCACAGTATATATATTTACACAATAATTACAAAAAGGTAATTAGTAAGAAAATGTTATTTGGAGATCAGCAGTACCTACTATGCATTATAGCAGCTATTCTGGAGTAACTGCTACATACACAGTATAGTAACCACTCTTGACAAGTTGCTACAACGTGTAGCAGCTTCTGACGACTAGCTGCTTCAACGTGCTGCAGTTGCTTCTATAACGTGTAGAACCTCATTTGATTGATCTAAATAAAAAACTGAGATTGTTATGATCTATTAATGGTTGAATATGCAGAGTAACAACTTGTTGAGCGTAAATGAAGAAAGATCTAGTACAACGTTATAGCAGCTAACATTCCAAGTTAGCTGTTATAAGTTGTAGCAGCTACATGGACAGTTAGCTGCTACAAGGTGTAGCAGTTATTTGTCAAAGTAGCTGCTACAAAATGTAGCAGCAAAGCAAAGGTGCTGCAGTAGTAAAAATAATTTTAAACAATTTTTTCCAAGTTGATATACAGTTACAAAGATATTTTTAGAAGTAATATTTGCTAGAAAATGTAGCTACTAAAAAAATGACTTACCAAAGTGTCTGCTATACATTGAAGCAGCTACATGGACAGTTAATCGCTACAAGGTGTAGCAGTTAACTGTCGAAATAACTGCTACAACTTACAGTATCATTCGATGTCCAAGTGGTTGCAGGCGTTTGTAGCAAGCGTCGGCCTTGTATGTTGTAGCTTAAATCCTTCCTTCCTTCTACAACCACCATTATTCCAAGTTAGCTGCTACAAGTTGTAGTAGCTATATAGATAGTTAGTTGCGAAGTAGCTGCTGCAACGTTTAGCAGCAAAGCAAAGGCGTTGCATCAGCAAAAATAATTTCAAATAATTTTTTACCAAGTTGATATACATCAACTTAAATATTTTTAGGGGTAATATCTGATAGAAAATGTAGTTGCTACAAAAATGACTTACCAAGTGGTTGCTACACATTGTAGCAGCTACATGGATAGTTAGTTGCTACAAGGTGTAGCAATTAACTGTCGAAATAGCCGCTACAACTTGTAGTATCATTCGATGTCCAAGTGGCTATAGGCGTTTGTAGCAGGCGTCGGCCTTGCACGTCGTAACATAAATCCTTTCTTCCTTCTACGACCACCATTCCAAGCTAGCTGCTACAAGTTGTAGCAGCTATATGGACAGTTAGCTGCGAAGTAGATGCTGCAATGTTTAGCAGCAAAGCAAAGGCGCTGCATCAGCAAAAATAATTTCAAATAATTTTTTACCAAATTAATATACATCAACTTAAATATTTTTAGAGGTAATATCTGCTAGAAAATGTAGCTACTACAAAAATGACTTACTAAGTGGTTGTTACACATTGTAGCAACTACATGGACAGTTAGTTGCTACAAGGTGTAACAGTTAACTGTCGAAATAGCTGCTACAACGTGTAGCAGCTAACTTTCCAAGTGACTGCAGCCTGTAGACGTTTGTAGCAGGCATCGTCCTTGCACGTTACAGCATTAATCCTTCTAATATATGTTTGGATCACGGTGGAGAATAACAAATTAAAATGAAACGAATTACCATTGGATATGAAATGGAAGGAATTAAAGACGTCGTCCTTATGATCGAGAATGTAGAGAGGTGGTAAGCACAACAGCAGATGTCAGACGTAGTGTTGCCGGTGAAGGAAGAGACGAGAGTGAGGGAGAGAATGACAAGCCAAGTAGCTTGTAGCGCCTTTACTTTACTCTCCCGATAGGAGCGCGAGATTCGACGGACGACAGAGAAGGATATATAAACATAAAACAAAGCTATGCCCCATGGCAGTACCAAAGTGACTGTCCTTCACTAAGGCAACAACACTCCTCTTCAAATGCCCTTCCAACCTCCACCCACAGTTTTCAAAGTTCAAACACAGAAAAAAAATTAGGGTCAGCATATGACTCGTAGAGGTCATTCGAAGCAGTGTTTCGATCAGTCAAATCTCCAGTTTGCGGTTTTTCACAGTCGAACCGAAACACTGATTTGTGGAGCACACCACCTCTTCCTTTTCTTTTTCCTTTTCCTTTGAAGGGAAAAAAAAAACTTTCTCATATAATGCAAAGAGACCAAACTTGTCCTCCTCTGGGGAAATTCATTCCCTTAAGCAGGTCATTTAGCCTGAAAATGAATGCCCATGTGTCTTTCCACGTACCCGGCAAAGATTTCCTCACGAGTTCAAAGAAAAGGAGAAAACCAAAACATATGAACTATGCTAATTAGGCAAAAGTTGAAAGAAAAGGTAGGAGTTAGGCAAAAGAGTTGGTGCTCATTTGTCATGTAAACAATGTCTATCTGTCTTTTTTCGACAGGCCTTCTCCAGCTCAAGTTAATGACTCCTCATCTCATCTTTCATTGTCTCTAATAATCAAGGTTTGCCCGTCATGATCCATCTCTTTGCCTCCTAATTGTCTTGTCGATTTGCATCCTGAGAATTAATAACATGAACCTTATCAATTAAGTTGTCAGTTAGCACTCAATTTAACTGGTTCTCAGAAGTTCGACAAGTTACAAGCTACAACACTGAAAGGAACTTACAAAAACAACACTGAAAAGTAGAAAGGAACACTCAAACACCACTCTGCATAAAGCTATAAAAAAATAGCAAGACAAGTGAGATCAATGACACTGACTTGGGATATAAATTTATTGGGACCAAATTGTAGCACATGGAAATAAATTCCCACTACATGATGCCTCAGCCATTTGGGGCCTAATAAATAGGTTTCTTTCAGAAAAGGATGGTAAACATTACTAATCAGCATGAGTGCTTTGTAAAGCATGTTGAGTTGTCTCTTACAGCTTCCACCAATGAAATTTTCACTCATAAATGGATACAAAGTTGAATGTCGACAAGCAAAACAAAGACCTTACAGGCTTTGCTACACATCTACAACTTCAACAAAGTGGTCTATTTTTTGAGTGAACAAGGTCATGCTGAAACTTTGCACATGCTAAAATTTTCCTTTGCTGGTGTGGATGACAAGGAAGAATTTAGTGCAGATATTGCTAAGGGATTTGGAAGTCAAAAAGAGAGATTTGGAGGCAATCATACGACTGAACTTTAGGTAAGAAAGAGAATTTGCTATTTTGCTTGAGCAAAAGGGGCCTCCTTGGCATCTTTGGATATTAGACTTTAGCTGCAGATAACAAAACAATGGCTGCATCATTTGTGAATGGCTCTCATGTGAAATGCTTTCTTTGTCTTTCTTTTACTGAACAGTATAGACAAGATTTCAATGTGAGCTAAGAGGACATACTCATAAAACAGAAGAGTTGCAAGCTGAAAAAGACTGCAAAAAGAAGCCACAAAGTAAATTATACGACTTTTTGCAAAGCATGAGAATTTATTTGGGCGAAAATCAAAAGAGTGTTTCATATTATCGTTTCAGTCAAAAAGTTATTCCTTTTCAAAAAAAAAAACATCAAAACAACACCTAATCCTATTTTTCATAGACGTAAATTCCTCCAACTTGATAAAATTACTAAATGTGCTTTATCAATTTAATCAAAATTGCTCAATAATGGGGTGGTGTTTTGATGTTTTTTGTAACAAAAGGTGTCCTTTTGATGAAAAGGGTATTTTAAGGGACGCCGTTTTGATTTTTGCCCAGTTGTTTGAGTAAATACCTTTATGGTGCCCCTCCAGGCTCCAACAACCAATGGTTTTTAAAGATTCTTAGATTAAGAAGGCTCCTTTGCTTAACAATGTCCAAATCAAGTCTCGTCTTCGTTTCAAACTTCTTGAAACATTTGCTAATTAAATATTGAAATGACCATAAACTTTTTGATATAAAACCCAACTCAAGAATAGCCTTTCCTATAAAATTCATTGCTAACCACTTTTCCCATGACTTGTTAGGGAAGGAATCATTTATATTCTTTACATTTTTCATACTTTCTAGCACAACTTTATTTGTTTATTCTTCTATAGCACTACCAGGGTTCAAAACCCTAACTATTAATAAAGAGACCAATTATATTATTTATATCCTCAAGGATATTCCATTAATAATCTCGTGCTGAATCAATCAATTGGCTCTTGACCAAGAAGAAATGGGCAGCAAAGCCCCATGAATATGGAAGATGAAGCAAAGTATTGCAAGAGAATTAAAGAAATGAATATGGAAGATAAAGCAAAGTGTTGCAAGAGAATTCAATTTTCTTCAGATAAATATCATACAACAAGCCTTTTGCATATATATTACAATCTTGACTATTAAAACAAAAGTTGTTGGTGATGAACATTCCCAAGGAGATGGAATGCTCCTGAAATGACTAACTATCAACAGAGACCAATCTGAAACAAATAACTTGCAAACATAGCCATGGACCATTCCTCAATTCCTTGACTCTCTTCAAATCCTAAGGAGTTCGATGCTAATCCGCTATGAAAAAAAGCAGCAAGATCCAGCAAACAAGAGGGAGAAGAACGATGATTACTTTTTTATTCTTGGCGTGCGCGCGCATGGCAGTTCTAGGTGGAATTGTAAGGAGCTTGCTTGAAGGCAACTGTGGGGGCGATCCTCGAGCTCCGCCGCTGGTGCTCCAGCACAAGCTCCCCCGCAAGCCAGTCCAGCTTCTCCATGTTGGTTTGATCGCCAATCCTCCGCCCGCTGAATAGCAGCGACTCCACGTTCTTCTGCTTCAGCATTTCTTCGGCAGCGCCCAGCAGGAGCTTCAAATTTGCAGGGGTTGGTTCAGAATCCACATCCACTCGGCATTTCCCCATCGTCGAAGGATTTGCCTGCGGTTGAAACCATATCGTAACTCATTAATGGCGAATTACCTCAAAACAACCGGAAAAATATTGAATCTCAATAGAAAGAACATTGCAGCAATCCTTTAGTGATTGATGACCATAAACGAGGAAGAACAGGTCAGTGTTCGGGCAGTAGACCAACAATTTTTTTTATTTTTTTAATTACTTTTTAAGCGAAAGAACAAGTGAACAGTGAACTGAGAAGGGAATAGTGAAAGCCTCAAGCAGATGCAAGAGACAGGGGACCCAAGTCCACTGTTTGAGCAGGGAAGGCCATTGACAGCCGATGCAGGCCAAGCTCTTGCCCCCTTGCAATCTGATACCACAGAAATGGCGAATCAAGAGGCTCTCTGCCCAACGCATAAACTTCTACTACTACTCCTCCTCCTCCTCCTCCTTCTCCACCACCACCACCACCACCATCACCACCACCGACAGTTGATCATTGCCTTCTCTGCTGAAGGAAAAATAAAACACAAGAACAGAGGGAGACAGAATCTATGTTCCTCCCACAAAAAAGATCACATTTTGTCCTAACTCAGGAAAGAAACAGGGCAAGGCCATGGCAACATGTCGCACCACTTGAGCAACGTGCCAACGCACCGCTGGGTGGTCCTCCACCCAGTTCGTCCCCGGCAATGAAGGATCTGACTGAGACATGTACCTGAACACGCACGTAGTTGGAGTTCCGGCACTGGCCGAAAGCCATCGCCACCGCTTGGTCTACGAGGTCGGCAGCGCCGTCGGCGGCAATACGAGCCACAGGACGCGCCCACTCCTTGCTGCTCCACCGCCGTGCCTTGCGCTGCTCCTCTTCGGGGATTGTGGAGGAGGGTCCACCGGCGCCGCAGCCCAGTGAGAGGACAAGGAGATCCTCGACACCGCGGACGAAGGGGAACTCCTGCTTGTTGTGGAGAACGTGGGTGATGGCCGCGGCAGCCGGGTTGCTCATCGCTAGGCCGCCGTCAACGCCGATGCATGCGGTGGTGCAATCCACTGACCGCATCTCCGCCGGCTCGAAGTGGCCCGGCACAGCCCACGTAGCTCGGCAGACCTCCCACAGCCGGAAGTCGAAGCTCTGGCTCTCCAACGCGTCGGCGCGCGAGAAGACGAGAGGCGCCGAGGTCTGCAGGTCGTAGCACGGGATCAACACTGGCTTTATCGTGTCGCGTAGCGTCAATTTCTCCCCAAACGCCTCCTTCATTACCCTCTCCATGGCAATCGTCGGCGACGACATCCCTCCACCGCACCCGCCGCCGCGGAAGACGCCGCAGAGGAAACCAGAGGAGGACGATGAAGAAGACGGGGTCGAGGGCGGCGCCTTCCCCAAAAGCCGATCTCCATGGTCGGCGAGGAAACGCCAAGTGTCGTCACCAGAAAAGAGCGGACGGACGCCGTCGCGGGTAGCGAAGAGCATGGCGGCAAAGACGCCCCCGACGCCGGTTCCTGCAGCGACGTCAAAGTAATCAGAGATTCTCGCATCGGGGTCGCCGGACTTGGACCTGAGGGTCTGCTCTAGGTAGGCGAGAGCTTTTCCAGGGAAGATTCCCCTCAATCCGCCGCTGCCGCCGTCGATGCAGAGCAAGCAGACCTTGCCCCTCTGGCTCCTGACATCCTGTGTCGCCTGGTCGCCGGCGTAGTAGCCTGGCAAAGGCGGCACCTTTGGCAGCCAGAGCTTGTGGTCATCATATCCAAATAGGAATTTGCTCTCAAGAATAGAAAAAATCTCATAGCTAAGCTTGTCTGCGTCCACCCCCTTCTGCCCCTCCTCCTCCTCCTCCCCGCCTTCCCTCGTCCCCGCCTTCAACTCCTCCGCCGCCGCCATCCCTTCTTCCCCCTTCCCCTTCTGCTTTATGCACACTCGTCTATATAAAGAAGCAAATATAGTAGGAAGCCAAAACAGGAGATGGTTGAGGATGGCTGGGAAATCCCTTCGACGACTAAATAAGACTCCTACGCCTCTTCGTATGCTAAATAAGGGAGGGCAAATCACCTGCTTTCTCCATCGACACCTTCCCTCCCCTTACCTTGCTTCGCTTCACTTGGAGGACTCTCTTCCTTCTCTGTCTCCACTCACTGTGCGTGAGGAGGTGGTCGCGGGACTATTTCGTTGTTTGTCGCTGCTGCTTTAGCCGTGGAGCAGTAAAATAAGAGAGACGGAAAGAGGACAGGACGTAGGTGGTTTCGGAGCATGTATGCTTCTGTAACTGATGAGACGCCTTTAATGCGCCTCCCCCTCTCTCTCTCTACACCAGCATCAGCAATTGCCTCTTTGTGCCCCATGGGTTGGATCAGCTGGAGTGATGTCTAATTTTTACAGCAAAAATTTAGGGGTCGAAGATACGAGGTTAAAATTCTGGTCTACTGTGCTAAAAATTTTCGAGACCTCTAGTCACCTCTCTTGCCCAGTATTAACTTCTGAAATCCTGAGGGACCAGACTAGGGGGCCGCTAAGGTGACGATTCCACCTTTTACAGCAATTGCCTGCTTGTATTTAAGCACGCATTGCATTGAATCTACTTCATCCCGACGGCTTATTAATGGAGAAAGAGACGATATGCAATTGAATTCTACAATAAATACATTGTTTTTTTTCACAGGTTGGTGAAAAAAATAATAAAATAAAATAAAATAAAGAAAAGAAGAACGGGAAGACGAGCCATGGACGCACATGTTGAGCAAACCGTTGGGATTTTAACAATTTATTAAAGACCCGCTGTATCTTTTCGAATTTACCAGACTATGCCTCTATTTTTTATTATTTTTATCTGTATTAATTTATTTTAATTAATTGGACTTCATTATCACAACATTAAATAGTTTTTTATTAAAAATATTTATTTATCTATTTTTTCGTAGTTGACTGACTTCCAGTGCTTAAATATGGCGGTCGATCAAATATATTAGGTAACTAATAATCTTTTTATAAGTATCTATTTACTTGCGACATCCTGTTTATTATGTTATTCATCCTGAAAATTTCAACTGAATTTAATTTAATTTTTATTTGATTTAGTTTAATGATTTTTTTTAAAAAAAATGAATTTGAATCAAAATATTAAAATATAATTTATAATATTTTCATATTTCATTTCACAAAAATTAATATAAAAATAATATTACTTTAGTTTTTTTTATCATTATATAAAATAAATAACTTCAATTATATATCAATTATTCTTTATAATTAATATATGAAGTTTGTTGCTGATCACCGCCTCTTAATTGTTTTTTTTCTTTTAATTTTTAATTAACATTTTTATTGAATTATTTGTGTCCCTCTTTGAAGAATAAAGTACAAGTTGATGTACACTGATTAAGTTGTTTGGTCCTTTTTGTGATGTTTTGATTATAACTTGCATCTAATAATGAAGAGTTGGTGTACCATTTTGACATCCTTTTGAAGCCATTTTTTCATTTTTAGGGGAACTTGGGAAACCATATTTGAAATATTGTTAGCTAAACACGAGGCTATGAACTTTCACTGCTCGATTGTTTTTGACATAAGCATGATCAACTTATCCAAATCTAATCTATTACATCAATTTCTCGCGCAACCAAATTCAATGCTCCTAGACAGTTTGCCATTTGTCTTCATTGGGGATGCTCATATTCTTACAAGATCTATTACTTATCTCGATTGACATACCAGGAGTTAGGTCGTATTAAACTGATATAACTTAATAAAAAGAAGTGAAGACCTTATCAACCTGATTTTATCAACTAATTTCTCTACTAAAGATCAAAATTATAGCTTAAACTATTAACTTAGATAGTGCAATACAAATCATTAGAAAATTAAAATTAGTCATCGGATAATTTTATAATTCTTTAGTCTTTACCAGGATTCAATTATTACTCAATTCTATAAATCTATGGTATGAAAACCAACTTGGTTATCTAATTTGAATATTAAAAGAATGCCAGTTAGATTTTAAATGAGTGTATTTTTTAATAAAAAATATTTTTACATTTAATATAAATAACTTATTTTATTTACTCTTTTAAAATATCGTTAGTACTTTCTTGAAAGTATCATTTTATCCTCTAGATTTTAAAATTCATATTAAAATCTCCTTTTCTTTATTAAGGTTTGACAAAAAAATAATAGTTATATATATTGTACATAATAAAAACTAATAGTTTGGCTGTAATTTTTTAATTTAAATAATGTATATATATATAATGATATGCCTCTCTAGTGGTGTTGTTGACAAGTTTAAAGTGGCCAAAAAAAAAAAAAAAGTCGACATCCTCAAAGTGATATTTTTTTTAAAAAAAAAAAGATTGCGCTATTATACCTAACACAAAATTTACAAATAGCAAGTGCAAGCTAAATTGACAAATTAGCTTATGGTAAAGAAACTTAGAAATTGGTGTATTTGAGAGATCAAAGATCTAATAAGATTGACTAATAAGGGGGAGCATCAACGATGTTGAAGATTTGAAGATGCGTGAGTTGTAATTAGAGAGTACGAGAGAAATTGCATTGGGTTGGTGTCCTCTAGTAAAGAAATTTCAAATGCCTTATATCATTTGACAATCATAAGGACCACTACCATATGTAGATCCATCTAGTCCAAGAGCATAGAGCATGGAGCATATGATGCACCATTGACACCTCGACCGATGAATCGAGGACCATCTTTCTCATCCTTCTCAAGATCTTAGGTATACACCCCCCTTCTTTTATTAAAGACAACACACACTCCATGAAGCCAATAACACCTATATAAGAAAAGAGAAGATTCAACATATTAACACCTTAGGTATATACACCCAAAAAGTGAAACACTTGTATGTCCTCCAAGGTCTAATTCTATTAAAGCTTCCTCAAAGGAGTATTTAAGGATGACCAGACTTGATAATGATTGTTTTCGAGTTCAACACCTCTTTCTCCTCTCCTAAGGTCGGAGGTGGGTGATTAGTGTAATGTAGGGTTATTCTCGATTAGTCAGAATAGGTAATTAGGGTAACGAATGAAGAAGAAGAAAGGAGAGTAACCAACGTCGGGTAACTTAACTTTATGATTCAAGAACTAATCAAATCTCAATTTGAGATCAGTTGAGCTCATTGCGCCATATGCAATAGGCATCAACTTTGCATCAGTTGATCTCATACCCAAGAAGACCTAGTGTCTCGTCATGTTTAACCTGGAAGTCAATCCTAAAAATAAATATTTAATTAATTTTGTAACATGGGTTCGACTTGGATTAATAATGTTAAGTTTCGTTTGCAATCCAAGTCTAACTTATAAGAACAGATAAGTTGAACTTGGAATTAATAATGTTAAGTTCTATTTACAATTCCAAGTTTAACTTCTAAAGAACAGATGGGTAGCTAGGAAAAGTTCTATGCTTGTACAAATTTTGTACAAGGGAAATGAACGGTATTCTGAGTTGCAACCAACACATCACTCGGGGCCAGCGGCGGGCGCAAGCACAACCACCTCCTTCTTCCGAGCGGACTGGGCTTCCTCTATGTTAATGTACTTGGTTGCCCTTCCTAATAGATGATCAAAATCTCTAGGGTTTTTTGATCAGGAACCGAAAGAAATCGTCATCTGTGAGCCCTTGGGAGAAGATACTCACTACAATCTTTGGAGTGTTGACGGAAACATCCATGACTACTTGGTCGTACTGTTTTATGTATACCCTCATCGCCTCCTTAGGTCATTGCTTAAAGGAAAATAAGCTCAGCATGGTCTAGTGGTATCAGCAGCAACTGGTGAAGTGGTGGAGGAATGCCCTGCTGAAATCCTTGAAGCAGTAAATGGAGTTGCCAGGAAGTAAGTTGAACCCTCTTTGTACCAAATCAGATAGGGTGGTCAGGAACACTCGACACTTAATGTCGTCCATGTATTGATGGAGGATAGTCGAATAGGGTGGTCAGGAACACTTGGCACTTGACATCGTCCATGTATTGATGGAGGATAGCCGTATTTTTAAATTTGAGCAAAAGATCCTCTGAGTAGGTTGCTCCTATATACTCTCCGATTACTAAGGGTTGGAAATGGCTTAGCAACTTATCTTCCAATATTTCTTAAGAGAACGATATACTTACTCGTTCGGGAGAGCTACTGGCTATAGGAGCTTTTTGTATGTTCAAAAGAAATTTAGATATCTCCATAATGATATGATATTGTCCACTTTGGGCTTAAGTCTTCATGATTTTGCTCTTGAGTTCTACCCAAAATGTCTCATATCAATGGACATATCTTTTTCTTATAAACTCATGATCTTTCTCATGTATTTTCAATGTGAGACTATGTTTGTAATCTTGCAACCCAACAATATATATTTTTCTAAGACCACTACAAGCTGTAGCTAGTTTTGGAAAAATAACGCCAAGGTCTGTGCCACTTGGCACACGACCATAAATTCATGTTTGAGTCTCAGAACCAAGTTTGGAGGGCATAAATAGATTCTACACTCAATTTTTCTATCAAATACATGGATTTCATAAATCTAATGCCACTAGATCAATCAATGGATTTCAGTCAAAATCCATTGATGGACCTAGAGGGGGTCGGATCAGACCCATTTCAAATTGTAAGGGTACATATGGATCAAAGTAGTCATAATATGCCCTTAATTACTATTTAGATATCTTCTCAATGATGGTCCAAATGAGTTGAAGTTTTGTTAACATAGTGGTGCTGGTTTTCCAAGTACAACGTCACGTGAGAGCTATTTTTTCAAGATCAACACCACATTATAGTTGGTTTTGAAAAAAAAAATGCCAAGGTTCGTGCCACTTGGCATGTGACCATAATTTATAATGGAGTCTCAGAACTCGGTTTGAAGGGCATAAATAGATTCTACACACTCACCCCTTCCATCCAATACAAGGATTTTAAAAACCCAATGCCTTTAGGTCAATCAATTGGTTTCAGTCAAAACTCATTGATGAACCTAGAGGGGTCGGATTGGACCCATTCTAAGTTCTATAGGTTTATACGTCTCACACAAGTCAAAATATGCCCTTAATTAGTTGTTAACCATCTTCTTAATGATGGTCCAAATGGGTTGAAGCTTCGTTAACATAGTGGTATTAGTTTTCCAAGTACAGTGTCACATGAGAATTATTTTTCCAAGACCAACACCACGTTGTAGCTAGTTTTAGAAAAACAACACCAAGGTCCGTGCCACTTGGCATGCAACCATAAATTCATGTTGGAGTCTCAGAACCAAGTCTAAAGGACATAAATAGATTCTACATACTCACCCCTTCCATCCAATACAAGAATTTTAGAAATCCAAGGCCTCTAGGTCAATCAATGAGTTTTCATCAAAACCCATTAATGGACCTAGAGGGGTTAGATTGGACTCATTCTAAGTTATAAGGGTTCATATGGATCATAGTAGTCAAAATATTCCCTCAATTACTATTTAGATATATTCCCAATGATGGTCCAAATAGATTGAAGCTTTGTTAACATAATGGTGTTGGTTTTCCAAGTACAATGTCACGTGGGAGCTATTTTTCCAAAACCAGGGCCACATTGTAGCTAGTTTTCAAAAAATAGTGCCAAGTTCTGTGCCACTTGGCATGCGACCATAAATTTAGGCTAGAGTCTCAAAACTAAGTTTGGATGGCATAAATAGATTTTACAAACTCACTCCTTCCATCTAATACAAGGATTTCAGAAATCCTAGGCATATAGGTCAATCAATGGGTTTTAATCAAAACTCATTAATGGACTTAGAGCGATTAGATCAGACTCATTGCAAGTTGTAAGGGTTCATATGGATCACAGTAGTCATAATATGCCCTTAATTATATTTAGATATCTTCCCAATGATGGTCTAAATGGGTTGAAAGTTTATTAACATAGTGGTGCTGGTTTTCCAAGTACAGTGCCACGTGGGAGCTATTTTTCCAAGACCAATACCACGTTATAGTTGGTTTTGGAAAAATAGTGCAAAAGTTTGTGTCACTTGGCACACAACCAAAAATTCATGTTGGAGTCGTAAAACTAGGTTTGGAGGACATAAATAGATTCTACACACTCACCCCTTCCATCTAATATAGGGATTTCAGGCATCCAATGCCTCTAGGTCAATCAATGGGGTTCAGTCAAAATCCACTGATGGACCTAGAGGGGTCGAATCCGACTCATTCCAAGTTTTAAGGGTTCATATGGATCACAGTAATCATAATATTCCCTTAATTACTATTCAGATGTCTTCTCAATGATGGTCCAAATGGATTGAAGTTTTATTAACATAGTGGTGTGGGTTTCCCAAGTACAACACCACGTGGGAGCTGTTTTTCTAAGACCAGCGGCAAGTTGTAGCTGGTTTTGAAAAACAAATCCAAGGTCTATGCCACTTAGAACATGGCCATAAATTCATGTTGAAGTCTTAGAACCAGGTTTTGAGTGCATAAATAGATTCTACACACTCACCCCTTCCATCCCATATAAGGTTTTTTGAAATCTTGATATTGATAGGAAAGGGTGAGTGTTTTAAATCTATTTATTGTTAGAGTGTATACTAAAAGCCTAAGCTTTTTGTAAATCTTTATTGTGAATAAAGAATCACATTTGGTCAAATTATACATTTGTTTGTTAAAGTGTAGTTGTTCAGTTAATTTATATTGTAGATAACATAGTGTGTGGTGTCACACACAGAAGATAATGTTATCAGCACCTTATAAATTATAA
>JBBMJZ010391857.1:0-14472 GCA_037833815.1 Zingiber zerumbet | reverse complement strand
CTGGCTCCTTACCAGGACTTTCTCCTGCCTAGCTCCTCACTAGGACTTTCTCGTTGCCTGGCTCCTCACCAGGACTTCCAGTTGCTTGGCTCCTCACCAGGACTTTCTCCTGCGTAGCTCCTCACTAGGACTTTCTCCTGCCTAGCTCCTCATTAAGACTTTCCAAATGCCTAACCTCTAGTTAGAACTTTCCCAGTCAAGTCTCCTGTCAACCTTGACCTACTTGATTTATATTCTCATCAACCTGGTCAACCCTTTGACCATCTCCACAATTGGACGATTGCCCTAGCAATCTCCATATATTGTCAAACATCAAAACTCAACCCCAACTCAAGCTTGTCTCAACTCAAGGTTAGTCAAACTGGTCAAACTTGACCTAGGGAAATTGCCCCAACACTGTTATCATTTACTTGACAGAATTAGATTATTTGAGCTTTGGTCTGTATACTAAGTATGCAATCCCCGCATGCACGCTTAAGGGGGTGGCCGACATGGCAGTAGGGGGTGGGAAAAATCAAAGAAGTTTAAAGGGACTTTAGAATTTAAATTGTCTGCAATCTATGTTATTTTTGGATAAATTCCTTTTCATATGATAAGAATTGATCTATTGATCTCACATGTTTTTAGGATAAATTCCTTTGTAGGTTTTAAATCTCGACCCGTGTCGAGGTTTTAGTTCTGGACCGGAACAATACGTTTTCGGTATCGTATCGTGCCATGCCGATATAGTTTTTATATTTTTTTTAATTTTAAATATAAATGTTTTTTAATTTTATATTTGATTTTTAAAGTTGACATATATTTTGTGATGTTGAATTTATATTTCAATATTCTCTCATAAGATAATGTCTATTAAATTTTTATAAAAATTATTTAAAAAATATGTAATTCTCAAAATTCAAACTAAATTTAAAATTATAAAATTTATTTATAAAATTAAAAATAATTATAAAATTATTTGGAATTTTATTTTATTTTTAATGTATTTGTAAATTTTTAATTAAAAAAATATTTGCAATATTTAAGAATTATAAATATTTTTTAAAATTTTAGATTATTTTAAATTGATATTTAATTTTAAAATTATTTTAAAATTTTAAATTATTTTATAAAGCATTTATTAATTTTTAATATTATTTAAAATTTTGAAATAATTTTCATTATTGTTAACTATTATTAATAATAGTTTATTTATAAAATAATACGTATTTTAAAATTAAAAATCAATTAAACCAAAAAATAAAAAAAATCATGGTTGTGGTGTCCCATGGAGGTCCTCACGGCCCTTGTGGAGGATTTTAGGGATATATAAAATTTTATTAGAATTTTAAATAAATTTTGTATATATTTTAATGGAATAATTTAATTAGCATTTTAAAAAATATGTTTGGCTATCTATTTAAGTTACGGGTTGATTGGATCTATTAAAAATAATAATAACATAGCTAAAAAATAAATAAATAATAAAATTTATTATAAGTTTTTAGAATTAAAATAAATAAAATATATAATTAATTATATAATTTTATTAGGGTTTAATTAATCCTCTTTGGATTATCTCTATCATAGCTTGGAGTTGACTGAGATAATAAACCTAAGTTTAGTTTTAATTAAAAAAAACCGTGACCTTTGGCACGGTGGGTCGCACGACCCCTCCGGTGCGGTCGTGGGGTCAAGTAACCCCTTTGGCACGGTTCCTAGGGTCGCACGACCTCTCCCCTGGAGCTGAGGGGTCACGCAAGCCTTCTGTGGAGACCGCGGGGTCGCGTGACACCTCCATGGCTGCCGCTGGGCTTGGTGTGGAGTCGTGTTGGTGCCGGTCGGTGGGTGGAACAAAATGTTTCAACTAGATTGGCATGATATTTCAATCCTTGAACCAAACCCAAGTTTCTGATGTATACAAACAGAATAGATTTGGCATGAGGATCCTGCTAGATGGGAAATGATCTGACTTTTTTTTGTAGTGTCCTATTGCATGTCATGTTTCTAACGTCTCTCCTCTCTAGAAATAAGGTCCTGTGTGATGAGATTTCTTAATCCTAATATGGCAAATATACACATAGATGACAAGTGTGTTTTTAACAGAAACTTCCAAAACTGGTGAAGGTCAGGTAGCTTTTTCAGCTGGACCATATGCTCTTTCCACTTGCAATAGCACAGAAGGGGAAAATGCAAAATTAGCTTTGACAAGCAATTCTGACAAACCGAAACAGACTGATATAGAACGTGAGTATACTTCACATTATCCCTGTTGTAAGCATATAGATGTTCCCTAATCTTGTATTATTATTATTAGATTGCTGAAATGGAAGAGTTAAATTATTAGTTGATTGTTCTATAAATAATTCTACAATCCGTTGAATTTGCAATTACATGGAAGTATATGTTAGAAATTCCGTGTGTACAACATGGGATTTTATCAACACTAAACACCATCAGAACTTTTTTTTTTGTTTCTTATAGCATGTATTGTTTGTATTTAGTTACACAATGAATTGTGATATCATCTAGTTCGGTCATCAATATGCTATCTTCTGAAATGGTTTGAGTATCAGTTGGTTGCCCACAAAGAATCTCTCTAATCCTTTAAATTTGTGCATGTACATAAATGTTCTCAGTGCACAACATTCAACAATCAACATCATTAGTATTTTTCATATGCTTATAGCATGTGATGCAGAACAGTGGAAGAATGAAGATACGATCCTTACCTTGACTGCATTATTAGGTCTTATTTGTGTTATAGTTACACAGTGAGTTGTAAACTTCTAATGCTACCTTGTTAGATCAGTTATCTTTCTGTTAAAATTAAGGTTTTGTTAAAATTAAGGTGAGATGAGTGAGGTTCATATCTTGTCTAAAATAATAATCTTTTACATGTATCTTGCTATAGCCTTGTAGATGGTCATTTTACTTCTTCTATGCATGTAGATGCACAATTTTGTAGTTAGTGTTAGTGCACTCCATTGAAAGCCAGTGTTTATCGTGTAAGTGATCTATTTGCAGTTGATACGTCAAATATTGGTGCAAATGGCTTCTCTCAGTTGCCTTTGCATGAAAGCAATCTCAATTCCTGCTCCTTTGACTCTCAAGGTGGAAAGCCAAGTTCATATGAAACAAATTGTGGTTCACCAACTGTTATTAGTTGCAATGAGTGGAACATTGAGGAAAGGAATAGCACACAATATAGAGAAAGGAATAGTTCATTGCAAAATCTTGCAGGCTCTTCTTTAGAGGCATTAAAGTTTGATAGTTGTGAAGGCACTGTTCAAGATTCCAAAATGAGTACTTTAGGTAATGATGGAAACTTTACGTTTGTAGTCCCCCTAGACAAAAGTGATCTCCCAGAAGACAGCAAGAAGGATCAGGAATCCATCTCCCAAATTCAGTCCTTAGAAAAGCATCAGGTGATCATTTTAATGCATTCACATTCAAATATCCATTTGCATTTGCTACCATTGGCAAGATCTACAACTAATTGTAGCATATCTTTCTCAAGTGTAGATTTCTAAGGAGATTTCTCAGGAACATCCAAGTGAAACTGTAAAAGAAGCTACTAGCAATCCTAGCTTGAGTGTGGAAGACAAAAAGAAGAAAGTGTCTGCTCGTGGAACTAGGAAGGCAGGCATTTCAAAAGGAGACGCTGATGAGAATTCACAAGAAAAACATTCTAAAGGAAGCAAAAGGACTCCACGTAGTACCTCTAGCAGAGCCTCACGAAACAAAACTGGCAAAGAAGATGTACAGCAATGTCTCTATGTTGATTCTAATACTAAATCTTCCTGTTCTCCAACTGTTCAAACATCTAATCTGCCAGACACGAGCACATCAGCGCCGCCGCTATTTCATCAGCCTTTCACAGATTTACAGCAAATACAATTGCGTGCTCAAATATTTGTCTATGGTTCTCTCATGTGAGTTGCAGACACTTCATTATCATTCCTTTCTTTATTATTTAAGTATCTGATTCTTTATTATTTTATTTAGCTGATTATATTTATATCATTCTACCTCTTTCATTCAGACAAGGAGTGCTGCCCGATGAGGCTTGTATGCTACCAGCCTTTGGAGGAACTGGTTAGTGTTCTGAAAAAGTTGGTAAATCTTTGTCAGTCATTCTTGACTGATCTGAACTGTTTTGCTTAATTAGATGGAGGAAGGAGCTTATGGGAGAAAACATGGCGTGTTGCTTCAGAAAGGTTTCATAACCAGAAATTACTAACTAGTAGTTCAGGTACTCCTTTGCTTTCTCATTCATGCAGGTTTCATTGAACATAGCTATTACATCTTTGAAAGTTATTTGAGATTTTTTGATAAAGTTATTACTATTTTGGTTGCAGAACAAGGTGTCAGCTGCAGCCCTCTTTCAAGCAAGGTTCTTAATTGCTCTGCTGGTAGGAGGGACAGTAAAACCCCAATTGCAGCTACAAAAAGTTCCGTTGTTTCTTTCCAATCACCATTCCAGAGTTCATCAAAGGATGTTTTACCCTCAAGTATCACAAGAGGCACTTACTTGGAATCAAATCAATCTCTGTCGCCGTTACATTCATATCAAACTTCTCAGATGAGACCATACTTAACCAATTCTGCACCTTGGTTTTCTCCTAGTCCTCACCATGCTTCCTGGGCTGTTCCATCACAAAGTTCACCCTTTGATTCCGCTGCACAGCATTCTTCTGCAATAACTTCTGAAATAGCTCAAGTAATGCCTGCAAGAGACTCTTCTAAATCTCTTGCTGCCAATTTGCAGCTTACCTCACATGGTGCCTTGCTGCCTCGTCAAGATACTCCAAGTATTTCTTCGTCATTGCCAAGTCAGATTCAAAATAAGGAAGCAACTCCTGCAGGAAATAAAAACTCTTCAATTAGGGACAAATCCAGAAAGAGGAAAAAAATTTCTGCATTAGAGGAGTCTGTGTTGAATATTTCAGCTACCCAACCTCAACGAGATTCTGCTTCTGCCACTTGTATCACTAGTAATCTGCCTAGTTCTTTATCCTTTCCTCTATCTTCTAGTTCTCTAAGTCCTAATACATCTGTTGGCTTTGTTTCAACTACACCTCAAGCACCAAGTGTTCCTTACTACCAAATATTGGGCAGTAATTCTCAACAGAATGTCCTCTCAAAAGAGACCTGTACTCATATTGAGCAATCAAAAATGCAAGCTGACAGTGCTTCTGCTTATGCTGCCACTGCTGTTAAGCACAGCCAAACTATTTGGGAACAAATGACTGTCCAGAAGTCAGGCCTTGCATTGGAGGTTGAAGGGAAACTTGCCTCTGCAGCTGTTGCAGCTGCAGCAGCTGCTTCTGTAGCAAAGGCAGCTGCAGAAATTGCCAAGGTTGCATCTGAGGCTGCAAAACAGGCTAAGTTGATGGCAGATGAGGCAGTTAATTCATCATATGCTGAAAATATTACTCAAAACACTGAAAATAGTCTTGATATTGGAAAAAATTTGCTAAACTTGCCAGTTAATGACAAAATTAATGGTCTTTCAGTTATTTCTGCTGCACGAGAGGCTACAAGGAGGAGGGTAGAAGCATCCTCTGCAGCCATGAAGCGGGCTGAAAACTTGGATGCCATACTGAAAGCTGCAGAAATGGCTGCAGAAGCTGTGTCCCAAGTTGGAACGATCATTGCAATGGGGGACCCTCTGCCATTGTCGATAAGTGAATTAGTAGAAGCTGGACCTGATGATTATTGGAAACGTCATCGTATGAAAATTGATTCTGAATCATATTCACAGGCCAAGAAGAATTCAGGTTTGCATATAGCAAGTGACCATGAGTTATACGCAAAACAATCAGCTGAATTATTGCCATCAGATCATAACAAGAGACCAAATTCTATGCCTCCTGGCAATCAGAAATCCATACCATTTGAGGAACCTTATGAAGGTGTGCAACTTGTGAATTTCACAATATACTACAATTGTTTATGACATACTTTATGCAGTTGTCTAGATTCACCTTTATATGATTTGCAGGGCATGAGTTACAAGGCAGGGAAAATATTGTTTCAACTGAAACTGGAAGCAGTCCTATACAAGGAAGTACCATTCAGACAGGCTCCCTTGTTGAGGTATACAAGTCTGGGGAAAGAATCTTAAAAGCGAGGAATGCTTAAATATTTTGACCTATATTAAATAAGATATTCAAATTATTTCTTTTTTTAAAAAAAAAAATATTACTTTTTAAAAATATCTCTATTAAATTAGATCTGTAAATTATCTATTTTCTTTATTTTTGTTGGTCCTGATTCTCATACATTAGTCAGAATATGGTTTTCAGGATGATGAATTCCAAGTTAAGGAATGGATCCTAAACCCTGAAATAGTTAACCCATTTGTTACTTCCTATTGATATATGGAAAATGGAAGATCTAGAAAGCCTCCTCAAATGCAACACCATGTTTTTGTGGCTGAATGGCTGTTTTCTTCAACCTAGCTTTCGATTAGGGATGACAATGGGTCGGATTTAGGTCAGATTTCATATCCTCCTTACTCATTCCCATCAATTATATTCATTTATTCATCCCCATACCCATCTCACTACTCATTGGGTATTTAACTTTCATCCTCATCCCCATACCCGTCAGAGGATTGAGTATCCAATTCCTACCCATCATCCTATTACTATCTACAATTCTCATTTTTTTTTTAAAAAAAATATTTCAATGTACTCGTTTGCTCTTCCTCATCTCGGGCTTCTTTGATTGGGTGAGAATTTTTTGTGAAAAAGAAGATGATATACATGTTGGTGACAGGGCAAAGAGGCAAACTAAGTTTTTTTTTTCTAAGATAGAAAGCGGGCTAAAGTTTTTTCTTATATATTGGGTGTCTATAGATAGGATTTTACCACATCTGTCTCCATATCCGAATTCGAAAATACCCATATCCGATTACCTGATTACTATAATCGGGTCTAAAAATTCCCTCCATATCCTCCTCCATTCAAGTCGGATATCAGATTCCCCATCGGATTTAGAGGAAATTGTTATCCCTAATTTCGACGACGCAACGTACTTTAAGATGAAACGTTGCTTTGTTGGAACCACACCTCCTTGGAAATTATTGTTCGTTTATTCTCTTTTTTCTAACTGGACAAAATACTTAGGTTGTAGCTGAAGAAGGTGGCCTTCGAGGAGCTTGGTTTTCTGCATTTGTCCTTGATATCAAAGATGGTAAAGCATTTGTGCAGTACAAGGATCGTCCGTCTGCTGAAGGTACAAGATTGTTACTTGAATTAACCAGGAGGTTACACTAGCACCTAAAATTATTATTTTTAACTGTCACCCGCTCCTGGGAAAAAAACAAAAATCTGAATTTGGTTGTGCGTATAAGAGGAAAGAAAATTTAATTTGAATATAATTTCAAATATGTGATGATTATTTTTAACTCTGATTTGATGATCGTAAATTTTCTAGTAATTTAAGCTTGTATGCCAATTATCCCAATTCAGGTCATGACAAGCTCAAGGAGTGGATACCACTTGAATTCAAAGGTGACCAACCTCCCAGAATACGTGTAGCACATAGCTTAATGGTAGGTATACCAGAAGGAACAAGGAAGCGGCGGAGAGAGGCTCTAGGCAATTTCAATTGGGCAGTTGGTGACAGAGTAGATGCATGGATGCGTGATGGGTGAGCTTAATTTTTGCATTTTGCTTTGTTTTAAAAAATTATTTGTTAATTTAAAGATTTATTCATAAAATATCAACAAGCCATATTAGTCTCAACTTTTTTGGGTTGGACGCACTCTTCTCATTTCTCCATAGAGAATATTTAAACTGTTGTTGATATCTCAAACTACTGTACAATTCTCCCAAATTGTTCTATTACTAACTATATATATAAAGCAAGTATACTTGACTGTTTACTGGACAGTTTTCCCATATTAACTGCAAAAAGAAGACACACAGGCAGGGTGGATAATTTCCCATCTTCAAGCTTTTGACTGTCCTAGGATTACTTTTCTCCTGTGCTTAATATTCCATTTGCCTGGCAGATCTTTATGAGTACTACGTTAATCTATTTTTGATCTAGTGATTTCCTAATGCTATATTATCATATATACATGGTAATCATGAAGTAACCGTGTCTACTTCTTGCATATTCAGTTGGTGGGAAGGTGTTGTCAGTGAGAAGAATCCAGATGATGAAACCAAGTTAACAGTACACTTTTCAGGTATGTTTGTAAGGCAAATTGCTATGTTTTTCTTCCCTTGAGTTTTCTTTTGGTTAAAATTGCTCGTAAAGAAGGCAGCATTTACCATTTAGCAGTTTAATGAACTAATGATGGTGTGGTTTCACTCTGGCTCTTCTTTCTGTAGCTCAAGGTTGGTTAGTTAAAGAGCGAACACATTCAAAATATTATTTACTGTATAATTGTCGAGGATATAAATATAGGAATTTGCCTCTTTACTAGCAGCTATAGATTTTGGGATAAGAGGATCGCCAATCAACTTCTAAGATGAGATTAGAGTACGAGGTCCATTTCTCCAAAACTACATGTGTCAAAAAGAAATTCATCAATTCATATGTTGGGTTTGAGCCAATCTAGTGAAGTATACACATCCATGGTACATTAACATGTATCCATGGAGCACTTCATAAAGGTTCCGTTACTCGTACGCATTTATGCACATCCAATTCATTCTGTGATTGATTGTTTAACCTTTATTATTCTTCAATTGTATAAAATATTTATTTAACCATGCTTGATCCTTATCTGTTATTCTAAGTGCAACTTCAATATATTAGTTTTTTTTTTCATTTATCTGTAGGATATAATTTTAAAATTACATTCATTTACTGGGTTGCCATTTCTCTTTTTTCTTTCTTTTGTTGATTAAATTTAAAGCAGGGGATGATTCCTCGGTTGTTCGAGCTTGGAACTTGCGACCTTCACTTAGTTGGCAAGATGATCAATGGATAGAATGGTCTAAAGAAAAAATCACTCTTGAAACCTATGAGGTGTTTTGTTTTAACCTTTCTCAGCAATGTCTTATCTTTGTGTTTTTTCCCTTGTATTTCCACTGCTAACTGCTAGGCATTTGCCTCCTTTTAGATTATCTTTCTGTTTTATTTTTATTTTTTTGGGGTTTGAAATGTGTCATTTTGTTATCCTACAATAGGGAGATACACCCCAGGAGAAACGGCAAAAGCTTGGGCTATTAGATAACAAAAATAAAGAAGAAATAATTGAGGGAGGATCGAATACTTGCACAAATGACTCAAGCAAGCTGGAAGAGATAAACCAACTTAATTTATCAGCAAAGGATGCAATATTTTCCATGGGGAAGAATGTTGGTGATGGTAATAACAATGATGCATTTAAGGTCAAACGGGCAGGCCTTCTGAAAGATGGACCAAAGGTGGTGTTTGGTGTTCCTAAGCCTGGAAAAAGACGCAAGTTTATGGAAGTTAGCAAACACTACACAGCGGATAAAATTGAGAAAACAGCTGAAAGGAGTGATTCGATAAAGTTTGCAAAATATTTGATTCCCCAAGCACCTCAGCCATGGAGGAATAGCTCCAAAGCAGACACTAAAGGAAAGCAAGGCACCAACTTGAATACCAGAGTCCTCAAATCTTTGAGGTCACAGAATGTTCAGACCAAAAGTAGTGTGGGTAAGGATAAGTCAGTTACCAGTGCTTCTGTCTCAAATGGAGTAGAAGTGAGTCTTAAAACTTCTTTTAGCACTGGAGAGAAGAAGAGTTCATTAGAAGTTGGTTCTCTTCCACATTTTATTGGTAAAGTAGATGTTGCAGTCCTTGGGTCCTCTGTGCAGCATGTGCCAGCTATGCCAGCACCTAAGAAGAAATCCTCTTCTCTTGAGCTTGAAATAGGGGGAAAAGAAAAGGGTTCATCTGTTGTGGACCAGTCATCCAGATCTGAAGTGCAAGGTTCTGAAAATATTGTAAAAAGATCTGCTGATGTTACTGAACCCCGGAGATCGAATCGTAGAATTCAGCCAACATCAAGAGTGAGTTTTCTGACTTCTGTTTTATTGTACTTTCAAATCATATAATTTCTTTGTTTGCTTCATTTGTTTCGAGTATAATTGAATTGTTGTTTTCTTTACTTTTGAGAAGTACAATGAGGAATGCTCGACTTCATATGTAGACCTATCTTGTTATGCTTTTGCCACATGTTATCCTTTCTAGAACTTCAGTCTCAAATCTTAACTTGCATATATGATATAGGTTATGAAGTTGACTTGATGACAATTTGATGGCGTCTTACAATGGACATTGATCTTAACACATCATGTTAGAGTGACAAGCTCTAACTGGTCAACTTCTCTGAAATTTTAGCTTCGTTTTTTCAAATTGGTGGCTGCCTACCGTCCATGTCCGATCCCATCTTATCTATTGCACAGTCAAACACATCATAGTATTATGCATGGCGTGTCAAGTCATCCTGCTAATATGTTGCTAGTTGTATTATAGTTGACTCATGTTGGCAATGATTTGATGACCATTCGTCATACAACTCACGAGTTAGTACATTGTAATCATTCTTTGTTATCTTATGTTTACTAATCATATCTTAAATAGAAAAAAATAAATGCATAGACCACCGTATTAGTTAAAAGCTATTCATGAAAATTGTCTTTTTAGTTCGATATACAAAATAAAAATTTGTTAGTGCATCATGTCTCATGTTTCACATAGTGCACCAACTCTCACTGGCTGATTGAAGAACCTTTTGCTTTATAGGGCCTTGTCTAGGAATAGATTGCAATCCACCTCCAAGCATTGTTTTTATATATGGAATAGTATATTCTAAATTCACATTCTCGAGTGACAAAATGGTAGTGTTTCATATCAAATTTTATTAAATGTTCCTTTATCATTAGGTTAAACTCTGCTTTTATGTACCAACATGCATTTTGTTCCTATGATAGAAGGTTGATATTAACTGTGTGACGGTTTTCTTCTGATATATCACAATCACAATTTAATATTCTTTATCTGAACCTATCGCTTTTTCTTGAAAAAAAAGCTGTGTTAGTGAGATTGCAAATAAGAAATACCAAAGCTTGTGTATCAATTAATATGAAATATTTCAGGATCCCACTTTTTTGGCCATTTTCAAATTCATAGGTTTTCTGTTAAGTTGATATTATTACCATACACAGTTACTGGAGGGATTGCAAAGCTCTCTGCTCATATCAAAGATTCCCAGTTTTTCACACGATAAAAGTACCAAGACCTTGCATAAAGGTGGACCATCTTCTAGAGGTAGTTTTTCTTTCAGTGAATAGATGCATTGGATTGCAGGCATTTACATTCCCCACTTTTGTTTCAGGTCAGAGCCACAGATGATTGCAGATAGCTTCGTTACTGATGTATTTCAGATCGCATAGATTTCCAGCGCAACTATGACAGGATTAAAGTTAGGGTTCATGTACATAAATGTTATCCCAGCTTTGCGATACGAAAGACTTCTTTCTCAGATGATAGATGGTGTAAGTGAAACCTTTGTGATCAGATGACTAGGTGTATAATGCCATAGGTTCAAAGTTAACTGCTCTTTATCATGAGCCTAAGCGGATTTATTCTCAAATTCTGATTGTACTTGTCAAGCTATTGAGTTTCTTGCTGCTTGTGGTAGATTTGTGCAGAAACTTTTGTTTTTACAAGCACAGTCCTGTCGCATGTGTTTAGCAAGGCAGTCACCTTTATAGAAGTAATAGCTTCGATAATCAATGATATTAAAAGGCAATTTCGGACGGTAGACGATTAACCCGTTGTCTAATATGTCGGTCATCTTGACATGCAAAGCACTCGTCCCTTGTTGCGTTGGATATGGTATGAGGAAATAGGGTTTAAGGTTTAGGCCTGAGCAGTGGTGTCACCCCAGGCAAAGTGGCCGCAAGGGTCTAACACATGGCGCAATTGGAGTCAAGCCACGAAGCTGTGGCTGTTTTTCTATGGGCTGAACTTTGTATCAGCATCCCTTTGCGAGGTAGACGTGACATGATCTGATCAGTGTTGGATTCACCGAGCACGACTTCGTAGGTGGGCTGAGTGAGCTAGGGCACAGGGGCAAGTCTTTCCGGCTGACTTCCCATGTTGGCCCGTTTAATGGGCCGAGATCTTTAAAAGCGCCCAATCTCTTCATAGGCCTGCTCAGGAAAGCCCGAAATGAGAGGCGTGGACAACACGTGATTCAACCGGGGCACTGGCACACTATAAAGACCTCACATCGCCGATCGCCTTTCTCAGTGAACGACCGAAAGCGATCTGAAGCAGAGAGCCGACGCGAAGACTTCTTCGATCACTAGGGCTTCCATTACCGGCGATGGCCTGCCGGAGCTTCGGATACTAGGTTTCCTCTTTGCGCCTGCTTCTTAAATATCTGCTTTTATGTTTGATTGGTTCCGGTGATTTTGGTGGTTTGCAATTCGTAGATCGCCAGCAGGCTAGGGTTTTTATTGAGTTATAACTTCCTCATTTCGATTGCCCGTTGGTTGATTTTAGTTGCCATTGTAGTATTATCGGAATGGGGAATCACGAACAAGATTTTTGGAGCAAGTGTTCATTACTTCTTTCATTTGAAATTTTTAGTGATCTTCTGTGTGAGAAATCAGAAAACTGTGTCATTTAAGTCTCACGGCAACGCCACAACTGGTTTCCTTGAGAAGCTACTAACATCACAATAGAAACAGTTAAAAGCAAACCATCTTAATTGTCTTGGAGACTATCTGAGGCATCAATTGACTTGTTAAGATGTGAAGAGGGGGTTTTTAATTTAGGGCTTTTTCTTTTTGGTTCTTGTTGAAGTGACGCTCGTTCCTACCAAATATCCTCAAATGCATTATAATTCAGTTTTCCATCCAAACCAATCTTTCAGTTGTATGATCCAAAAATGAACCCATGTTCATGCTATCTTTTAATTTTTAATGCTTCGCAGGCTAACACAGTTAGTATTTACATTAGTATTTGATGTAATAAGTCTTGAGGTCAATTTATAGGGGTAAAAAATATCCCGCTGAATGTCTGGGTCACTACGTTAGGACAAATGCTCTCCCATCATTTACCCCTTCCTGTGGGTCCACCCTGAAAAGACTACTAAGATGACAACTTCATATCAAAATATCTTTTAATTTTTACTTTGTGTCCAGACCCAACAATTTGATTAGATGAAATATAATTAAATTCAGTTAGATAATTTAAAGCTGGTAGTTTATTCAAAGCAAATATTCATTTTCGTGCCCATCATTTGAGAATTTTCAATTCTAGAAGAATTCCTTTTCATTCATCTGACAAAAATTGTCACTTTCTTAAAATGATAAACAATTTTTAATGATTATGTTATATTATTCATGCATTATTAAATGAATAGTTTTAGTTATTTTCATATTACATGATAAAAGTTTACATTGACTCATTTTATATATTAAAAGTGATTACATATATTAAATTATAAAAATAAATTATTTTAGTTAGATTATAGGATTGATCCTAGAATCCAACCTGTTGATCTCATCTGTCATTTTTTGTAAGTTGATATTAGATATCCATTTTACGTCGATTAACCTGGGATGATCGATCGTTTTCTGTCAGTCATCAGAATAAATTAGAAAGTGTTTACAGTGAGTGACCTATTAGCCTAGCATTTTCAGATCAACCTTCTATTGATTAAAATCCATCTCTATAGCCTTGCTCAAATTGTTAAATGAATGGATCATCCCATTTTTGTTTCAAGATGACATCCGTAATTTACTGTTTCTGTGTTAACCTGGGGATAGACTAGCAGAGGCACGGGAGACGAGAGAATTATCTTTTGCCACTAAGATGAAACTATAGAAGATTAAGAGCCTATGTTTGATCAGATAGATAGGATCTTGATCTCTATAACCTTGCCCAAATTGATAAATGAATGTGTTTCAAGATGAAAATTGATAAAAGTGAGTCCATTATGTATTGTTGTTACAAGATGAAATTAGTAGAAGGAAAAGGGGCTCCTCAGCTTTCTCAGGCATGTAAGAATCGAGACGGATTAATGAATGAAGTTCATTTAATGATTAAAAATATTGGGACCTGATCAATTATTTTTAAAATTAATCGACCTAATCTGAATATCTAATGTCAACTTATACGAATAAAGAAAAGATGAAACTGAGTTTTTTTCTTCTTCAAATATGACTATTTTAAAGAGAGTTATCGTACTACCGGAAAGTCATGAGTTTGAATTTCAAAAATAATCTCATAAATATGAAAATTCGTACAGACTGCGCTTTAAATATGATAATGTCCTAGCACATTAAAGAAGTATTTGATTGCAGCTTCATTTAACCGTTTTAGACGGGATAACTTATCAAAGCAATGTACTAATTAGAGAGGTTACTGGTCAACGAATAGTCTAGTTAAGTAGACGTAGAGAACTTATGCAAAAATGATCATCTACCAATTATGTCTCACCAGCTGGCACTCAAAAAAGTATAGCCTAAAAGTGAATCG
>JBBMJZ010391847.1:0-14475 GCA_037833815.1 Zingiber zerumbet | reverse complement strand
CCTAGGGGTGCGCCCTTGGATGGATGGATGAGTTGGTCAAATCGTTGTCCCCCGGGATAGTGGATGCATCTGAGCCGACTAAAGAGGAGGTCCGAAGGTGGCGACATGTAGCCGAACAAGCCGTGGCTCCGAAAGGTGAGATACAACCAGAATACAAAGGCGACACAACCAGCATGTGACGTCGGCTCGCAGACCGGAATATAACGTGCAGTCACGGCTCATAGGTCGGTCGATAGCACCAGCTCACAACACCGATAGTGCTACGAATAACAAAGCACAACGGCTCGATGGCCGAATACTCCACAGAAGGCTGCCGAAGATGCCACAGTGGATCAGATCTGCCAGAATGACGGACAAGACGAATGTAAGGCCGTCGGAGTTAGCTGTAAGGCTGCCAGAGAGGCGGCAGCGGCTGGAGAAGTGGTCGTGGCCGCTGTACAGTGGTAAACGCAGGCATAGGCAGCGACAGCCGCTGTGATAGCCGCGGATGGCGGCTCCGGCCACTAGAGGCAGCTATGGAGGTCGCCTGAGGCGACGGCTGTGCTCCGAGGCGCTGCCGGCGTGGGGAAGAAAAGAGGTAGTGGCGCTGGACGTTGTAGTCAGCAAAGGCGGCGGTGGTGAGACCCTCCGGTGAGGCTGCGCCAAAGGGGAGTGGTGGCGTGCCTCCCTCGCGACTGTTGTGGTGACGGAGAAGAGAAGAAGGGTCGGTCGGAGGAAGAAAAGGAGGAAAGGGGTCGGCGGCCAGTGGCCGGCGTCCGCGTTGGCCCGGAGCGCGAGAGAGAGGAGGGCTTCCTTCAGCGGTGGCGTGAACCAAAAAAACCCCCCTCCCTGCACTGTGTGAACCGTGCTCTTTAAGAGCAAAAACCCTTAAATAATGAAATGACGAAACTGTCCTCTCCCTATTCCCTAATCAATCCTATGCCATCCACTTACATCTGGATCAGTGTCATTTTCAAATATTTTTATTTTAGTAATTTATAATAAAAGAAGAGTCCACAAGAGGGGGCATAATTAAAGGACCTCAGACAATCAATTTGGGGTCATAATTTTTAACATTTTAAATTTAATTTTATTCATTTTAAAAGAAAACGTCCCATTTTAATATTAAATTATTTTTATTTCATTTCTCATAAATTTTCTGTAATTATTATTTTTAATTATATACTATAAGTTCTCATCAACTTGTTTTTCAATATCTCTCAAAATCTGTAGTCGTCAACGATTTTTTTCCTTTCTTATCAATATTCTGCTCCATACTGAATGGCAGTAATTTTTGTTCCTTGATAAGAGCGTCGATGATCTTTTTCATCTCTTGTCAATATTCTGCTACTACTGATTGTATCTTTCTCCTCCCTCGTTAATGATATCCTAAAGGGCATCCTTCTCCCAATGGACATCCTTCTCTTCACTCATCAGTAATTTTTATTCCTTAATAAGAGCATGAATTAAGATTTTTTTTATCATACAACGCAGAGTAGAATGCTAGTTTTTGAAATATCAAATTATTATTATTTTTTTTTTTCCTGTTTTCGTGATGTTTTGCATTGTTGTTGGCTTTGATTATGTTGTTTTTGAGTTATCTTTTGTAAATTGTCAATCTTACCTAAACAATGTTAAGGTTATAAATTATGATAAACTCAGTTAGTCTCATTGACTAGAACTGAGGTAATCGGTCCGGTCCCATGAAATTTTTCTATCAGCCACCATGGTAAATCGGGAAGTGCGTCGGTCGGCAACTCAAAAGCCCAACATCCTTTAGTTGCACGCTTTATTTGGAGAAAAGATTTCTACAAATACACCATAGCTAGGAATCAAACCATGGGTGCTTAGGTAATAACCTAGATATCCTACCACGATACCAAAGTCCCGGTACTTATCCTTATCAAATCACAAATTGTCTAATAGTTGCAGTAATTACGATTTTATAGTTGTGAATATTAAATCTTAAATTTTGAAAAGTCATAACTTTCGACTCAAGTTGAATAAAGTGATAGATAATATTCACAACTATAAAATCGTTCAGAGATTATCTTTCCACTAGTAGTTTTTCCTAACAGTTTATTTCCTTCTTGCATTTAAAATAATATTCACATATCTTTATAATAGTATGATATTATCTATTTTAGACCTACGTCCTCATAGTTTTGCTCTTGGACTCTACCCAAATGACCTCATACCAATAGAGATATCTTACATCTTTTTAAACTCATGATCTTTTTTAAATCTTTCCAATGTAGGACTTAAATTGAATCCCAACAATTCTCCCCTCAAATGAAGGACTGTCATTACTCTCATGGTTCGGGCCTCCCTGTGAGTATCCGGTCACTTTGACCTATTTCGGACCTCCTCGCAAGCATCCGCATCCGGTCACTCTTGACCTGCTTTGGACCTCTCCGTAAGCATCCGATCACCCCTGACATGCTCTGGGTCTCCCCATAAACATTCGGTCACCTTGACCTATTCCAGGACTCCTTGTGAGTATTCGGTCACCCTGACCTGCTCCAGGACCTCTCCACAAATATCTGGTCAACCTGACCTACTCCGAGCCTATTCTCAACTTTGTTCAAGGTCACTACATATGGTATCTGGTTTAGATCATGGCTCTGATACCATTTATTGTGCCTAAAGGATGTTCACATATCTTTACAATGATATGATATTGTCCACTTTGATCCTAAACTCTCATGACTTTATTTTTAAACTCTACCTAAAAAATTTCATGCTAATAAAAATATTTTATATTATTTTAAATTCATGATGTTTTGCTACATTTTTTTAATATGGGACTTACATTAAATCCCAACACTAAATTTGATTTTTCAAACCCAACTTCTAGACTATTTCTTGATTTTTGATGGGGACACAGACAAAACCAAAAACTCCTTCTAATGCCCTAAGTCTACTCGCCCTTATCAAACCACAACTTGTCTAACCTAATCAATCTATTTGGCTTAAAATGACCAATTCAACTGGCTAATGTACATAGATCAACTCCCTCAATTTAATAAGACACTAAAGACTAAATGAATCCACTTTACTCTATCCATACAAATAATATACAATGACCTCCTCCCTATGGGATATTGGGTTTATATGTCGTCCTCTATAAATATTTTTTGATTTATTTTAACGGCTAATAAAAAAATTTTATAGGATCAAACTAATAATCCTAAATTCAGTGTTACCTAATTCATCTTATTTTTAATGGAGACATTAATTTGAAAAGGCCACTCTAGCCAAATGGACCAAACTAATCCAATAGTGGTTGGGCAAGGCGGCAGGCCAATGATAAGTTCCTAAGGATATTGATCGAGCATAATTGGTTGGACCAATTGATGTACAAAACAAATTGTTATTAAAACTCAAGTGCATACTTGGGTTTACATAATTTGAAAGTCGCAAAATGAAGTCATTTTTGAAGTGAAATAACAAAGACAGCTGAATTCCAGAGTAAAACAGAGTATTCGAGCAGCAGCATCGTTTCCATTGTTCTTTATATAATCAATCAATCTTCATTCTTTTATTGGAAAAAAAAATGGATTGATGCCGCCAGCCGGTCAACGGAATCCCTTGAGAAGAGACACGCGAGGAGGAGCACTATTAGTTGGCAGATCGAGCGGCCTTCTCCCTGATGAAACCGCATGGAGGGAGGCGACGGCATTAATCTGAGGCGAGTGGCAGTTTTGGAAGAGGTGAGTGATGTCCTGGAGGGGTCTCCGCTTCCTGGGCAGCCCCCTGCGCTTGCAACCGGCCTTGGAGACGGAGAGGCACAAAGCGGAGGGCGTCGCCGGCGAGGGAGGGACGGCGTTCTCCTTGTCGTGGGATCCAAGAGCCATGGTCATCGATTCATGGAGAAGGGGCCGGCATTTGTACGGGAGGAGAATGGAGGGAAAATTTTAAATTTTTTATGAAAATTTTCGACGAGGTCTTGAATTTTGACTCCGAGACGGTGCTGGCGCCCGCGGAATCTGAGGTTGCAAAAGTACTAAAGTTTTACTGCTTTTGAATTGACGGGGTCAGACGAACTCACTCCCGCCATGACACCAGGCGAGGCGCCAAAAAAGAATTTGCTTTGGCGCAAAGATGAGGAAGAAAGTTTTGATGATTGATTAAGGGATGGATTAAAAATAGATACTCGCTAAACTTCTTCCTATTCGTATATGTATATCTGTAGTTATATATTATTAAAAAAACAAAAGGATAAGGTGATTTCCATTTTATCCATTCATTTTCTTGTGTTGTTAAAGTTGATAGAGGAATATTAATTTTAGAATTCTAAAAATAATATACATTTGTCTTGCAATGCTAGCCAAATAAATAACCACCTCCCTTAAATGGAGTATTATACGTACAGTTGTGTTTAAAGAGTTGTCCAAGTTAAATATGATAAAACAATTTTTAACATGCACAAAATTTAAAAAAAAAAAAAGAACTTAACTGTTATTAGCGTCCCACTAAAAGCCATTTTATATAAATTTTCAAAACGTCCATAAACAGTTATCAGAATATTTCTTTGTATTATAATGCAAACAAAGGGCAAGCAGAAGCCAAACAAAATAAGGAGACCCCTTGTTAATGAAACCAAGCAACACTAAACGAAAGCATAAGCAAGCAATTTAAAACTCTTTCGTGAAAATGATTACAAACCTGCAAATGAAAGTATAACAAAAACAGAAATTTTATTTAACTGTGGTTTAGTTATACTTTCTCTGGACCCTATAGACAATTTGTATCATGTACTCTTCTCAAAGCATATCGATTGATGTTTTACAATGCTTCTTAACTCTTAAGGATACCGATATACAATTCAGAGGCTGAAACCTCAAAAGCACTGCTGCAAGGCACTTGGCAAAGCAAAGACAGCAGCAGTTCTCACCAGAAGAATAATGTTTCGGGCATGAATTATACCCTATGGCTACTTGCAAGAGGTCGCCCTTAATCCATGCATCCGGAATAATCTCATTGCAACCGATCTCAATCATTAGCAGATGCCCATCTCATTGCGAAGACAACAGTTACCATTGCTTCACAAATAACGGTGAGACTTATTGATGCTAGTCAGAGTTTGGTCGGTAAATAGAACTTCATGAACTAAATAGCTTTACCCTCAGACCAGCTCAAGGCAAAACAGACTCGGATAAAAGATATTCAGCCACAGGAAGATGCAACAAATGAACTGCTAGTCAAGCTGAAATTAAACCAACATACCCAGCGATGAGTGCCAAGATGAATGATACTATATAAGCGCCACCAACAATTAGAGGTTCTTGCACTCCACACAGTTCAAAGTAATGATAGATTGATGTTGTGCGTGCAATACCCCTTCTACTCTTCCTCTTATACAAGAGTTTAGAAGCCCTTTTATGGAAAACCTGTATTGGACAACCATTCTAGTTAAGGAAGAATTCAGACAACAGATTCAATAGTTTAACTATACATGTGCTTAGAATGATAAGCCAACTAAGATTTGACATAGATATTATTCATAATGTCCAAAGGAAAAAAAAAGGCATTTTCCATGATGCAAGCAAGGTATGGTATGTGTACATTTTTAAAGATCAGACATCCTATGCTCCAACCATTTTGAAGCTTGTTGTGTTAGAGTTTGCAGTTAGCACATGCATCTTAGGGCCAAGCTATGCTCATGAATATGTATGACTAAGTTGTTTCATACATAGACCAGACCTAGAAATACTATATTACTCAAACTCAAGTGTGTATTTGATAGTTGTTCTGTATAACTTTTACAAGATGTTTGATTTTCCAAAAAGAAATCATCTTAAAATATGTTAGAAAATAGAAAATCACAAAATGAAAAGACCTTATTTTCCCAAACTTTGTGCTTCAGATAACAGACTCATGTTATAGCAGCATTAACATGTCCCCTTCAAATGGACAACATGTTGTTTTCTTATGATGCATCTTTAATTGCAAGCAACACTTGAAAGTTGAAACTTGGATGAAAACAAGAATGTCAGGACCAAAAGAAACAATGCCACTATGCTTACCAATGCTTCCAATCATCATTCTTAAAAGTATCTAAATACTGCAAATATATGGTCTAGACAAGCCAATATGTGGGTTGAGTATGTAGTTGAGTCCACAAATGAATTTGATTAAATCCACTAAGTCACTCACGGTAAAGTAAATGGCAGATCTCTGAAACAATCATCTAATCCAATATATATAGAAATAATAAGGAAGAATGAGTTGATGATGAGAAGTTTACTAAGAAATTATGATATTTCTGTCAAATAAATTCTCTTCCAGAGATGTACATCCTTTTTCATAAACAATTTATGGTACGACTTGTAAAGAATAATAGTTGCAAAAATTCATGTCTTTTGTTTGATATCATGGAGTAAATATAAAACTTCCTCCTATATGGATGCATAACATTATTAATTAAATATGTTTCATCATTAAAAAAAAATAGTATTTTATATAGATTGCTTATATCAAATAGTTTGATATGCTTTAAGGTAGATGCAAAGCTTTCTTTTATGTGGATATTTAGGTCAATTAATTTGGAGAAGTGATGTTATACATATTAGGTATATTTATTTTATCAATACAATTAAATTTTAATATTAAGTGCATATGTCCTATGAGAGAGCTCAATCCCAAAAGATTCGCATGCATCTGTTTTTCCGAAATTTTGATTATGAACATGGATAAAAATCAAAGAAAGTGCAAGACTAACACCACCGTACCTGCATTATGACTGACAAATTTTCCAACATAAAGATACCAGAAGATATGAACAATGGGAAGAACATTCCTGACAAAGCGGCCATTGCAGCTAGAGCACCACCCAATGCCAACGCTCCAACATCACCCATAAACACAGAAGCTTTATGTCTATTATGAAAGAGAAACCCGATGCAGGCTCCACACATTGATGATCCAAAAATCGCAAGTTCTAAGTGGTATAAAAACATAGAAAATACATTATTAGAAATAAAAGTACATCCATACAAAAAACAACAAATCCTACAGACAAAAATCCAGAAATATGTTCATTCCAACATTATAAATCATAGAAACTCTAAACAATCACATTGTGCAATCCATCAACTAGAAAATCATCATTAGCCAAAGGGAAAAAGAAAGAGGGTACACATGCCCATACACAAATGAATTTACTAGCAAATTGCAAACTAGAAAGCTGACAAAATGGAAATCATAACAAAACCTATAAACTAGTAAGATGTACATAAGCTACTGAATCCCGATACATGTTTTCAACAACAGATGACTATTATGAAAATAAAAAATAAAATTCAACAAACAATGGTGCCAAATCTCATAATGAACATCCTACAAAGATTTTCAATTCCAACAGAAATAAAAGAACCTGTTCAGCAAATATTAGGTTAGAGTTCTCATCCTAAGGACGAAACTTTGTAAATTGCTTCAATCAACCAAATTCATCACTATTGTACTAATAATCATCTACAACTTGTTGGGGTTTAATGGATCTTTTCCAACCAAGAAAGAAAACTTAATTTAAAACTCAAATCAGCATTAACTATATTCAGGAGCGTTCTTATTGATCTCCCACCTCTTCAATTCTCATCAATCCAATTTGTCTACCTGTTGAATCTATTGGTCATCTTTGAAAATATTCATAAAATAATAGAGTATGACTGTTTTGTATCATTTCATAACATTTTCATTTTAGTCCAAGGTACACAAGACAATCAGAGAAAATCTAGGAAGTCCTCTTCATTTTAACCACTCCTCAATACCTTGGATAATAGATCCAAGACAAGTAGCAATGTTACTTGCAGGGATATATGTCCATCTATTTCATGTATTTGTTCATTTCTGTCTTAATGGCTGATACTCAATGTTCTAAATGGCAGCTGCCTAGACGGTAGGCGGACATCAACCACACCGCTTTTGTCTAAGGTGGCATTTTAAGTGATCGAAGTCAACATAGATTAAAAAACCCTTGCGGTGCTATAGGTGATTTCAAAATAACTCACCTCCTTCCGCATCGAATCGCTGCCACTGCTGCCATCGCCTGTTGCCGTTATTAGGTTAGACTTTTATATACTTCGAATTGAAATCTCATTAAATACAGTCGTTTTGCTTGAACCAACAAGACACGAGGCGTCAAGGCACCACGACACATCGCCTAAGCCTGGTGATGAGTCTGGACCCATTGCGCGTGCCCAAACACTTTGGCGACGGGCCCGGACACTTCAGCGACGGGCTCGGACGCTTCGGCGATCGACCCGGACGCTTCGGCAACGGGCCCAGATGCTTCGGCGACAGGCCGAGACACGTCACCCGGGTCCGACGATGCATTCAAATGTGTCGTGCGACGTGATCCGAAGCCGAAACGTCAAAACAAAAGGTTAGGTTTTTCTTTTTTTAACTTAAGATTTAATGCCTACTAAAAGTATCCTATATGTATATAGGCACTTAGATAGCCAAGGCACTGACCGCCTACCGCCGTTTACAACACTACTAAAACTATATCTTATGCATTCAATTTTACTTTTACTTGAGAGTTATACCATCTATGGTTATTGACCATGATTCCAGCTTTGAGTTCATTACATTTGCACTCTTATCAATTAGCACAATATCAGTTTGCAAATAATTATACCATGAAGATTGTACTGAACATGGCTAGTAAGTTCTACTGAATAATAAGGGAAAATGGATAAAGTTCTAAACAAATTCTTAAAGAATATACAATTATCAATTTCAAAGTAGCATACTTACCAGGATTTATTGGAAGAACAGCTATGGACATTCCCATAAAAGCCAAAGCAGCACACCCACCAGCCAAGCCATCAAGTCCATCAGTCATGTTGACTCCATTACTCATAGAGACAAATAATGATGCTGTCAAGACTAGATAGAATTTCCCCAAATACACAAGTCCCAATGGTGGAGGAAGAGGAACCAAAAATTTCCTTCAATCAAACAGAAGTAAAAAAAAAATCAGGATTTACACTACATTAGAAAAACAAAAAAGAACCAGGATTCACAATCTATCAAGAATTTCAAAATGTGATTCTCATCATTGCAAAGTTACCAAAAAAATATGAATGAAAGAAGGATTGATAGAGAATAAACACAGAAAGACAAGGGGAATGATTTGAACTTCTGAAAAGGCAAACCTTCATAAGTACAAAAATAATCACTAATCTTATTATCATTTAATGTTGACTAAAAAGATAACAGACTAGGAACACAAAATTATCAGTTTTTGCCAACTAAACATGATGATCTTACTGGTTATGAGAAACTATACATGTTGTATGGTGTTGATATATGTGCAGAATCCAACCAAAATGAAAACAATGTCCCAGCAACTATCTGCACAAACCACAGAAAAAGAAATAATCAAACAAAAAAGGTGAAGATATCTTTTAGATGGTGCAGGTGATGTGCAAAATTTTGTACATGTCAATATTATGTGTGGAGATAAAAATGCTACCTGCAAACCAAATTTTGCCCAGCCTGGTAAGCCACAATTCTGACTATTCTTACAGCTTAGAAGGTCGTCAAATAACCCAATTGTTGCAAATGAAATGGTTCCTATTACAGCTCCAAATGCAGCAGTATTGTTGCCAGCCTTGACAGAAGCAACAGCAATAGCTACAGGGATGAAAAATAGCCCACCCATTATTGGGGTACCCTTTTTAGACCAGTGAGAAGTTGGACCATCCTTCCTAATAATCTGATAAATCCTCATGGTATCAACTATAGGGACAAACAGAAATCCTGCAAATGCTGATATAACTGCTGACAAAGTGAAAGGGTGTGTTAAGAAAAATGGCTCCAAGGGCATCCTGACAATCTGCCATGAACACCAATCAAAGAACAAAAGAAATCCAACAAGGAATGCCACCAAAGTCATGCTGATTAACATGCCCTTGCGCGTTCTGACATAAAGGATCAATACCAAGTCAATGATCAAGGAGAAAAGGTATTCACATATATTTCACAATAAAATGACCAACAATATAAGTTGAATAAATGGATTTTTTTTTTCACTGTATTATTTTCTGTGATGCCATATTTCCAATTATTGCAAGATCACTAAAATCTTCAATATTATTTGATAGAGGCCACACGACAACCCCCTCCTCCTTGGTATAACTAATCCTAATTAATTCAATTAACCTAACTGCAAGATATAAGGAATTCTGTTTACAATGTCGATCATCTTAGCCTATTTTCTTTTGGTTTAACCACTGTCAGAGCTACATTTACTGAATTACTGCATTTAAACTATATTTACAAAGTAGCTTCTCATCTTATACTCTTATTATTGTTGCATTAACTTATTGTGCATGTTATTTCTTATTTGCCAGACATGGAAACAAAGAGATCATTAATTGATAGGCGGTGATGCTTTATGAAATTGGAAAAAGAAAAATACTTGAAGAAAATACTTTCAGATACAAACTATACATAACAAAAAAAGGTAGATGGTGTGATGAAGATCGTCTAGAAAGGCCAGCCAAATAAGTTATGTGTTAGAATGGTCAAAATCACTTGAAAGAAAAAGAAACATGAGGTCCACTATGAAATCCAAATAACACCAAGTGGCGCAACAAAACATGTTAATGATAACAAAAAATAAATGACCGACAGATAATCTCCGCTATAATATATAACCACCTTCTCCTCCTCCGCCCACGGAGGGTCGCGAACCTATGGGCCGTCACTGTCAAAGAAGGATCAGACGTTTCATAACGGTCCTTATTTGAGTCCAACTCAACATCAGTAACAGTGGAGACAAGAAGGTCTGCATCATAATCTTCATCATCGCTGGAAGACATATACGAGGTATCCTCTCCAGAAACTCCGTAGCCATCATCTACGAGCGTAGGGATACCCATCGAATCCTGCATCGTAGAAGGTCGGTCAAAAAAAAAAAAAAAAAACACAGTCCTTCGCTTAAAAGACACACAAACGAATATAATCCAATGCTAACAAAAAATTACCTCATCGAAAGAGAAAGAAGCCATTGGGAGTAACAACTGCCGACGCTTGCGCATCCTTCCACCAGATACGGATCGACAGCGCTACGAGGAAGACAAAGAAGAATCGTATCGCGAAGGCCCAAACAACCTGAACAGGAAAGGAGTGCTGGAAACTAACCTGAGACGCGGATCGGAACCGGGGAGGAGGGATCCAAGTTCGCGCCGACGAAGGCGCATAGATGAGCCATTTGGTTGGATGAAACCCTAGGCAGACGGGATGGGGAGCCGCGGAGCACATCGGAAGGAGGGTGCGGCGAAACCGAGAGGCGGGCGGGGGAAGGAGAACGAAATAATAAATGGAAATGACGTCGGCAGTTGCTAATTCCGCGCAATTTCTGCTTCGTCCTTTTTATTATCTTGTTGGGCCGACCCTGTGAGGTAGGAACGGCCTGGTTATCCCGGGCTATTCCGGTCCAGGCACCAGGGCGTATTAACAAATAATATTTAAAACTAAAATAATAATAATAATATTCATTTAATTTTTTCGATTAAAATTATGAATATGAGCATAGGCTTTCGATACTGAGATTCAATGGATGTTCAAAATTTGACTCATGATCGTTTAACAGGAGCCAAATTGATTTTCTGAAATTTTGTTTCGAATAGACGCCGGGTCAATTCCAACACAATTCAAGTCAAGAATCAGCACAACAGTGTTGCCGGAATCTTTCATCCATTAATTAAGCTTTTCAATTTTATTATTAACTCTTTTAAAAGTTGTTAAATGTTGAGCATCATCACAATAAAACACTATAATTTATTATTTTGGGACAAAAATTGCCTATAAAGAGATTTTTTGGGACAAAAATTGCCTATAAAGAGATTTTTTAGGACAAAAAAAACAACAATATAATGCTATACTTCATTGATGCCCATGATGTTTATCTCCTCCGTATTGACCCTGGGACGGATTGGCGGGGGCACTGGGGGCAAACATATTCATCTTTTGTCACCATTGATGCCCATGATGTCATTGAAGAGTTTATCAATTTATGTTATCTTAGAAAACCATGGTACATAATTGTCATTCCAAAATCAAATTGACAAGGTTTGCCGAGGACAACCTAAAGAACATGAAAAGGGCAAGTGATGGAGAAGCCGTAACAACAAATTTCTTGATGGCCAACGGAATCACAATCGACCGATGGGCAATGCAGTGATGGAGAAGATATGAACCATAAACAAAAGAGTAAGTTTCTAGTTATCAGGTTTCACACACCTAAGTGAGCTATCTGGGCAAGTGAAGGATCAGCTGTAATTTGAGTTGTGCAAATGGAGAGACGACTTACTGAATGGCCAAGCATCTCACTATCTTGCTACTGAAGCTGAATAACAAACTGAATAATTCCGAAGAGGTATTTTGGCATCAGTACCGAAGAAATATTATGCTTCAGACTAAGAGATATATTTAGGCGTAAAAAAAGTTGTACCTTTTTTATCTGCAAAGAGGACCATCAATAGGACTTGAGGAAAAGCTTCATCAGGACGACGTTCGTTTTTGCATCACCAAAGTCTTGGCTTACTTTTACTGCAAGATGTAAAGGCCACAATGTCTTTACTGCATTACAACCACCAACGTAATTGACGTTGAAGGTGGTGTAGGGCCATGATAGACTAGATCCAATTGAGTCCATGTAGATGGACCTAATCTCTATAAGGTAAGATTACATTTGATTAGCATATACTTAATTATTATTAAGATAACTAAACATAATTAAATGATCTAATGCTTCAATGTATATAAAGAATGTTTGAATTAAATGGATGTGGATTTAATTTGTAAATCTAATAATCCGGTTCATTAATATTAATGGACTATTACTGATAGAAGCTAGATCTTATTGCAGATGCATCTTTTAGTTCATATATAATGTATTAGAAATCTAACAATTGGTATCATAGTTTAGGATTTGCTTATTATCAGTTTTTAAGGCGTAGGGATTATTTTTCAACGTTTTAGATTAAATACATCAATTTTTGTATTTGATTCCATATGGATGAGCAAAATTGATGTATATTTGTTGAATGTAGTTTGGATAGATTAGGATTTAACCTATGAATTGAGTTTTTCACATTATCTACAAAAAAACGAAATTGACGTTGCGATTTTAGGGTTGAAGTCGCATTCAGAAATGGGCATTTTCTGATATCAATCAATTGAGAAGTGTTGGTGCGGTTAGCACTGACGGTCTAACCCAGGTTTTGATGAATGATAAAATGGGTTAAGTTAGTTTTGTTGTTGATCTAACACTCTAATCGAGTGCACAGGAGAAGTCCAAACAAGTCGACAAGCTAACTGGATGTCTGGCACGAAGCCTAGCTAGGTGGATGGGCCGACTGGATAGCTGGCACGAAATCCAAATGGGTTGACGGGCAGACCGGACATTTGGCACGAAGTCCAGCTAGGTCGACGGACTGACTGGATAACTGGCACGAAGTCCAGACGGGTCGACGGGCTGACCAGACGTCCGACAGGTGAGTAAAGTTAAGTCACTCCTAAGTCACTGGAGGGGAGTGACTGTGAGGACGCATTCCCAGGAAGGGAACTTAGACGTCTGGCAAGTGAGTAAAGGTAAAAACTTTTAAAAATTATTTTAAAAACTCTTTTAAAAACTTTTTAAAATTATTTTAAAAATTATTTTTAAAATTTTTAAAAATCATTTTAAAAATTATTTTTAAGAAAAAAACATTTTTAAAATTATTTTAAAAATTATATAAAAAATTATTTTAAAAATAATTTAAAAAAAAACTTTTAAAAATTATTTTTAAAAAAACTTTTAAAAAATTATTTTAAAAACTTTGAAAAAATTATTATAAATTTTTTTAAAAAATTATTTTAAAAACTTTTAAAAATCATTTTAAAAAGTTCTTTTAAAAATTGTTTTTAAAAAATCATTTTAAAAATCATTTTAAAAAATTCTTTTTAAAATTATTTTAAAAACTTTTAAATTTTTTTTTAAAAAAAATTAAAAATTATTTTTACAACTTTTAAAAAAATATTTTAAAATTATTTTAAAAATTATTTTAATTTTTTTTAATTCATTAAAGTAAACATTCTTTTAAAAATTATTTTAAAATTTCTTTTATAAATTCTTTTAATCATCATTTTAAAACTAAGACACTTAAGTTAATTAAAAATTTAAAACTTAAATTTAAAACTTCATTTAAAACTTAGATTTAAAACTTAAATTATAAATTAGAATTAAAACTTTAAATTCATACCTAAGATAAAACTTAAAACTAAAAAATTTGACTTTAAATTTAATCAAGTAATTAATAAGTAAATAATTAATTGTTTAAGTCTAACCTTATTTAAGAACTAAGGTTGATTTGATTAGAATCTAGATTTATCCTGATTAAAAATATTAAAATTACTCTAAATCATTTTTAATCAACCTTTAAAATATTAATTATTTTAATTAAAACATAATTAAAGTTTGACTTAAATTGAACCTTACTT
>JBBMJZ010391839.1:0-14475 GCA_037833815.1 Zingiber zerumbet | reverse complement strand
CACAAACGAAGTGTTACAAAACATCAAGCCCCTCACTTCATTCTGAAACAACTTGAATATCTTACTAGTATAGACACTTTGAAATTGCTTTTCAATTGGATGTCCACTAATGACCGGAATGATTGAATTGAAAGACGCAAAATCAAAATTATTTTCCTTTTCAATCTTGCTTTTTAAAGCGCTGTCATACTGTTCAATAAACTGCTTCAAAGTTGTTTTCGAATGAACATAATCATCAAAAAAGGCATTCATACTCTCACTTCTTTGACTTGTCGACATCCCTGCCCAAAATTTATCTTTTACATACACAGACATCCACTTATGACGACAATCCCATAAAGAACTCAACCAATCATTTTTCTCCAAATTAAAATCTTTAATCAATTTTTTCCAATTGCTATCACATTCTTCATAAGTCAAAGAATTATAAACAATATTCTTCAAGTTTTTCTTTATCAACTTATAGTTGGCATGACTACCAAACTTAGCTAGATTTTTTTTCATAATATGCCAAAGACATAAGCGATGATGAGAGTCTGGAAATACCTCAAGAATTGCAATTTCCATGGCTTTGCACTGATCCGTAATAATACCTCATGGAGCTCGTCCTCTCATGCATGTCAACCATGATTTAAATAGCCAAATGAAGGTTGCAGAGTCTTCTCTAGATATCAAACCACAGCCAAATAACACAGATTCACCATGATGATTTACTCCAACAAACGGAGCAAACGACATATCATAACTATTGGTTAGATATGTAGTATCAAATGTAATGACATCAGAAAAATACTCATATGAAGTCCTACATCTTGCATCAGCCCAAAATATATTTCTTATGCGACAATCTTCATCTACGTCAATCGTATAAAAGAAATTCGAATTTCTACTTTGCATACGACAAAAGTAATTATTCAAGGCTTCTGCATCACCATACCCAAGTCTTAATCTACGTGCTTCAACCACATAATTTCTGCACGTTCTCTCATCAAACGATAAATTTTCATAGCCACCGGCTTCAACAACAAATGATTGAAAACTTTTACTCAAAGGTATTCCCGCTTGATCATTCAACTCTAATTTCCTTTTAGTTTGGGAATCTAACACTTTTTGCATCAAAAATGTCTCGACTTCCTTGGACTTAATGCATGATTGTGTTCAAGGTTAATACTAGTAATGAAAAATAATCCATCATTCTGAACTTTAATATTTATCCTTGCTTTGCAATCCGTTTTGCTACAAGGTCTAGGATAAAAGGAATTTTTAACTCTAGGAACATTTTTACCATTTTTAGAGCATCCAAATGAAAAATACTTCTGTTGGCCATCATCTCCTTTTTTGGAACGCATTTTTGAAATACCAAAACCAAGGCCTTGGGCATATGATTTATAAAAATCACGAGCTTCCTCTTCAGATGAAAAATGCATCCCAACTTGTGGAGTATCATTTCGCTGCGAGCTTGACAAATCACCCAACGCTTGCAAATCACTATCATTCAGTGGCACACATGATTCAATCATTTCTTCCTCCATGACAGTTTTAGGACCTAAATTCAAACAAAGAGAATTTTATTCATAGGGTTATAACTCCCAATAACAACATAGTTCAGATAAATAAGTTGTCACTACACACGAAAGAAGAACACTTCTCAAATTATTCATAACTGAGAACTAAGCCCCTTACATTAACCCTTGGCATACTATAAAGATAACCATTGTGTTATCAAAAGAAAGGGCATACTACATTAACCATTGGCACACAACTATACGTGATTGGTAATTGCCAAAATTGGTAAACGATCAAAAGAGAGGCCATTGGAGAAACAATCCATCACAAACAATAACTTAATTCATTGAGACATTTTATCAAACACCTTGGTGACCTAAGTGACCAAAGCTCATTCCTACCAAATTTTAATTTCAAACAACCCAATCAACAAAACAGGTTGATTTCACAATTTCTAAACCCATGGGCAACATTTTCAAACTAGACATGACGCATTCAAATTTGTATGTACCACATTTTCAAACCAAGGGCTGAGAGTTATAACCTAGAGAGAAACCATAAGTCTGTGATAAATGAAAACAAAATCACTTACCGTGCGTGACGAAGGGGTGCAACAGCAGAACTGAGAGTCGGACGATCGGACGGTCGAACGTTGGAAGGCACGGACGGTCGGACCAAGCTGGAACTACACAGACGTCGGACGAGCACGAACACAATCGGAGGTCGGACGGACAAGAGAAAGGGAGCTAAGACGCAGGGCAGAAAGAAGAACAGAGGCCACAGGAGGGGAAGCTATGGTCGTTGGGAGGCCATGGGAGGGGAAGCTATGGTCGTTGGGAAAATGAAAAAACGGGAAAAAGAGAAAAGGGTCGTCGGGAAAAAGGGAGACAGAAAGGAAGAAGGAGGAAGGAGGAAGAAGGAAGAAAGGAATCTACGAGAAGAAGAAAAGAAAAAATCTATGGAAAGAAAGAAAGAAGGCAGGAAATCAGCCAGCCAACTATGTTTACGTGGATATCCACGTCGTTCACGTTCCCATTTCACAAAATGTGGAACCGTCATATTAGCGGCCCCCCTAGTGCCGGTCCCATGGATATGGAGGGAGGTAAATACAGGTACATAGGTGGAAAGTGCATGGCGGAAATGTTAACCCCAGGCAGTGACACCCCGGGGATCGATCCCTGGACCTTTCAGCCACAGAACCATGCACTCCCTATCTGTGCTACGCCCTGGGGACCACATGCCATCCTTCTATCGATTTATCCTTTTGTCGTTGGATGCAAATCCGATGGAGACGTTCATAAAGGTGATAGGATTTGTATTTATTTCATGCCTCGTATAGACTCAATTGGTTACTTTTATTTGACCTAATCACAAGGGCTCAAGTGTTCGTCATTTTCCATTATAATCTAGGTCCACAACAACATTGACAAGTGGACGACGCACAAACAAACGACGTTAGTCCAAGGCACAAGCTAAGCAATCGCTGCATGTCTCAGATAAGGGGATCAGCATCGTACAAATTTAACCCTTTCCTTTTGTTTTAACATAACTATTAAAGATTCAAGTGGTGGGCACATTTCATTGCAAACTTTGGTCCCCCACTGCACAACACGTAAGAATGTTAGTGTGAACTACAAACGAAGTGGTGCGATATAAGGATCATTCTGGTGAAATTTTACACCCCAAGCCAAAATTTACATCAATGTCATCCCTCTTATAGATCCCTTAATCCTTTCCCCTCACTTGGCAATGCTAATGGGAGCCATAAATCAAGGACAATCTGCTGAAACTTTACGTCTCCATGTCACCTGTAAAGGGAGAGGATGTCGACCCACATGAGGCAACAACCTACCAACATAACTCCACTCTTTGCCTTCTGTGATGGGCATGGTGGTAGTTCAGAACCACTTGTGGCGCCTCAAGACCAATCCTCAGGAAAAAAAAACAACTGGACGATCATCTTTCACCCAACAATAAATTTAATCTCACGGAATTTGGGATTGTTGCATACTTTTCAAGAAAAATAAATGTTAACAAGAAACGCCACGACGAGTTGAAACAATAGTACAATGAGAATTTGTACGGTATAATGATATTGAAAATTTCCAACAGAAACAGCAATCTGGGGCAAACTTAAAATTGTCCTATCCGACAAAAAGTAACATACAAATTTATCCTATTAGTGAGCATGGAATTTACCATCGAAAGAAATAATTATAGACAAATAGGCAAATACGTTTCCAGTGTTATGTATGCTGACCACCGGATTAGGCTTTGGACATGTAGCCTCCATAATATTTGACAACGACGAAAAGAATAATATAAATATCATCGGCAAAATAAGCAAGAAAAAAGATTAAAAAAATGATGTGGTCTTCAGGTAAATTACGAGTGGATGGAAGATACAAAGCATGTCAGACTGCGACAGGAAAAAGTCACGATCTTATTGTTAATGGAGTAAACCAAAGAGGAGAGGCAAAATAGACAAACCGACCGCACAAGAATTCTTCAAGGCTGTGGAGACAATTTGCATGTGGCTATTTCCATAGTTGTCCTAATTGACTGTCGTATTGTGATGCAACCATCAACTAGTTATGTGCAACACCCACCAGCGGTTGATAGGGATATTTACATTTACCGGGAGGAAAGGGTGAGGGAGAATTCATGGCTATCGGTGGTTCTATGTCAATCAACTTGTTCTTTCTCTAGATGATGCTGAGGCAAAGGCAGATGCAGAATTTTCACCACTGAGAATAGCGTATGTCTGCTGAAGCCTAGATCGATTTTCTGCCCACCATTCCTCTGCCTGTTGTTCGCTGAATCTTTTCCGACTGCATATGAAACAGAGATTTTTTTACAATACAAAGGAAGATGTTTCAGAAATGCAATTTGAAGGTACATAAAGGAACACATGCAGCTGAAACCAAGTAAACTTGGAAACCAAACCAGACCAGCCAGCTAAAATTTGTTTGGTTCAACTAATGCAAGTCTGCTTGATCCAAGAGATACAGGTAATGAAATGAAAGTGTTTACCTATGAATATAAAGTGTAAGGAGATACGTAGACATGCCTTAATAAAATTACAACTCAAAGAAGTATCAGGAAATATGGAATCAGGACATGTATGCATGAGGACGGAAGCCATGAAATGTGACATGGGTGAGATATTTTACATACCTAAAACGCACGCGCTTGAGACATTTATGGCTTCCATTCAAAGAAGATATGGTGAAGTAAACACCTGGTTCAGCCTGTTCAACCCATTCTGCAGCCTCTGACACTTTGTTGTTTCCAAAGCACAACACTGGATTACTAGTGCAGCCATTTGACTGGGGCAAATGGGTAGCTAGCAAGTTGGTTGACTTATTGTCACGGAAATAAAGTTTTGATGAATCTGTTGGACAGGCATATTCATCACTGGATACCAGGAACCCCTCCGGTACCTTCTCAGCAATGGCTTTCAGCTGCCAAGCATAAAAAAGAAATTATAGTCAAAAGGTCCATTGAATAATACAGCAGGAACAGACCTTTGCTGCAATTAGCAATTATAGTTCAGGACGCAATGAAGCAAATCAGCATTCGTAAAGAACCTACAAGCTAGTAGATGAGTTGTATGGCAACTTGAAATGCTCAACTCATTGAAACTAGATAATAATAGTGATCAATGGAGAGGTCGACTGTAAAGATGCTACATCTTACTATATGGCTTCCTATGTATAAAATTCATCATCAGGGTTTGATACATAAATGAGCAGAGCAAATCGAATAGGTCAGAAAACATCCCAGCTAAACACAACTGATCAATCAGCTACTAGTTAATAGAAGCACATGCTTTAAGTTACACCGATTAATCACCTAGTTAATTTTCTCCCAGTTGCAATAACCATGTGCCTATAATGAAATCCATCTTTATTACTTAGGTGGATGAATAGGAGAGAAAATGACAAGAGAGTTATACTGACTTGATATATCATAATGCTAATTCTGCAGGTAGTCATTTCTAAATGTAAGAAAATAGTTTTTTTTTTTGAGAAGTATGAGTGTGTGGTTCATCATTAGTGTTCAGTGAATTAGATGCTTCAATGATTCGTTTTCTTACATAGAAATATGATGGAGACAATATCCAATATGGATGAGATCAAGGTAGGGATTAAGCAAACTAACTAAACCAAGAAGCCATGAAGCATACCAGGAATTTTAATCTGAAATTTTGGAGGAAAACTTATTATATTAAGAACACTTAAGGTTGCTCATTCACCATTGTGAACCCTGAGGTTCAAATAAGAAGATTATCATGAAGAGCAAGCTGTACCTGTGAAGTAAGAGACTTGATGACCTCCTTTGCAGCTTTGCACTTTGCAGTTTCTTCACATGCTATTGCCTTTGCATCTATCAACTCTCTTGTTGCTTTCTGCAGTTCTACTTCTAGAATTTGTGACTTAGACATTAGCTCATCTACCTACAGAAGAAAAGTTCCAACTTGTGATACATAACATATCAATGATTCATACAATGCACAATGATGCAGATTTCAAATGGAAAAGCTTCATAAACATAGAAATAAGCAAGGGTGTAAAATGTGTGCAGTTGATCCTTGCATATTCAAAAAGAAGAAATGCAAATACTAGGAGAAATCAATAATTGTCCACAAGGCAAGTGACACTGACATTCATATTTCAATGTTTCATAAAATAATGTGCAGGTTCTTTTGGTGATCGAACCTGATGCATGCATAATTTGAGTTAACAATATGAAAGTACCTGAGCCTGTAACTTGGCTACTTCTTGTTCTAGATCCTCAGTAATTGGCAAACATGTAAGATTAGTCGCAGTCCTTGTAGGTACCAAGTGAAGTGAGCTTAGCTTGCATGATGTAGGAGATGATGAACGAGAAGAAACTCTTGAACCAGGAACAGAAGCAGAAAATATCTTCCTCGAAGATGGTTGAAGAAACTTTGACGAGGTAGATGGGTATAAATTTCCCAATTGATGCAGGATTGAACGACGACCATTAATTGATTCTTTGGAACCTCTGCTTTCACCTTTAAAAGATTCAAGTGAGGAGAGCCTAGAAAAATTCCCTTGCACTTTAGAACCATATGTATCTCTGTCAGCTGAGTCACCACTCATCTGGTTTCCAATTTGATAGCTTGGTCCTCTTGGTTTCATACCGTCCGCTATCACTTTCTTAAGCTTTGTATAGCATTCATCACATACACGATACGGCTTGTTAAAATTTGGTGCCAAAGAAGCTTTGGCAGATTTTCTGCTGCTACATGCTTTGCAAAAAACTAACCCACAGTTATAACAATTATGACACTTCCTTCTGAAACCAAAAGGGAGATGGCAGCCAGCACAAATAGACTGATCTGCACTGCATACCCACTTATGAAGACATATGGCAGCGGTAAAATTTACACCACACACAACACTCTTCACTGGTTTGTCCTTCAAAGCTTCAACAAGAGTTGGAGTGCTGCGATCATCATTGTCTCCATGGCCTAAACGACCATTTGCTCCCTTTCCCCAGGTGTAAACCTCAGTTTTTGAAGTTAATACAGCAACATGATAAGAGCCACATGATATCTCATCAACGAAACTACTTGAAAGTTTACCCCCAACACGGCAAGGAAGTTTACCATCTGATTCTGGATTACCAAGTTGTCCATAGACATTACTTCCCATCACATAAACATGTCCAGATGTTGTTAAAGAAATAGTTATGTCATGTCCACAAGCCACTTTACAGACACTATCAGAAAGAGAAGTTATGCATGTTGGAATGAATCGAGGTTCTCTATCACCATGTCCAAGTCGCCATTTATCACCATCTCCCCAAGTGAATAATCTCCCTACTGAAGAGCAACCTGAATCAGATGCATCCAAACTTTCTACAATGGCAGCAGTGTGCCAAACACCACACGCTACATGAACAGTTCGCATTCCTTTTAAAGCTTCAACTTCTCTTGGTATATTTGTGCTTCTACAATCTCCATGACCTAGAGCACCAAACATTCCATCACCGAATGTAAATAGCTGGCCAGTAGATGTCATAATAGCTGTATGCCATGGTCCACAGGATACTGATGACACATGCAGATCTTCCAATGGACCACCTACTCTTTTAGGAATCCAGTGACTTGCATCACTCCCATGCCCCAGGAGCCCTGAACTGTGAGTGCCATCACCCCATGAATATAAATCCCCAGACAAAGTCACAGCACATGTATGATATTCTCCACATGCTACGAGTTCAACATTCAGTCCACCTAAACCATCAATAAGTTTTGGCTGGGAAACATCAGAATGTTTTCCATGTCCAAGCCTTCCTCCAGATTCCTCTCCCCAACTGAAGACTTCTCCTTGTCTGGTTACTAAAATTGCATGGCCCCTACCGCAAGCTATATTGTGAACATCAAGAAATACAGCTGATTCCAAGGCTTTAGGCAACATTGCATCCATATTTGTGGTAGATAAATTTCCAGTCCTTTGCAGACCACCCCCAAGTAACCCATCACCTATACCTTCACCCCAAATGAAAACATCACCTAATGCATCAAAGCTGTCGTGACCTGATCCATGGCTTGAAGAGCTAACAGCGCTGGATAAACTCACTCTAACAGTATCAGTCGCAGAACCCTGGCCATATGAAACATCCGTAGCTCCTGATGAATATGAATAAGTAGGTTTACAAAGAGAGTCTGAATGAAACGAATCCTTAGTTGGTGCAGTACATAATATCACGTCGGACAACACCTTTCCTAAACCATTGATTGGTTGGCTCACATATGGAATATCGGCTTGTTGGTCATCAATGAAATCCTTAAAAAATAACAAGAGATATTCTGTAAGCAACAAAAATATGAAATTTCAAAAGTTTACCAAGCATAAACTTGCCAAACCTTATGGAAAATACTGCCGCAGCTGATGGGTGATGTAAATTGAGAAACTTTCTGAAAATAAGCATGAGGACTATCAGACGAGCTCCTATCACCTTTTGATTCCAATCTCAATTTTCGGTAATTTCCATTCGAGATCAAAGTCCTCAAGCCAACAAACCAGACTTCTGCTTCATCCTTATCTTTGCAGATCTGTGAAGGGGAAATAAATGTCGAAGGTTTATTAGGAAACACACTTCGAAAAGTGCATAATCTTAATTGCATGCTGGGCAATATATTGTTAGGGTGTGTTTATTTTGGACAATATTTTTCAATTTTATTTTTCCTTTTCAAAGAAAAGGAAAATATTATTGAAAATACATATAATAGTAGTTTTACAAGAATAAGTACAACAACAACCAAGTTTTATCCCACTAGGTGAAGTTGACTTACAAGAATAAGCAGAACCGAAAAATATTATATGAATAATTTTTATAGATCTTCTGTCAGATAATTAAAAAAATACAGTTTTGTTTTAACCATATTTTTTATTGTAAAATTGCTATCAAACGTGTGATCAGAAATAATTTCTCTTGTCAACAAACACAGCTTTAAATGGTCACTGCCAGAGGAGAAACTACAGACCATTATAGAAGATATAAGAACAAAATAGTCCAACCAGGAGGTAAAATTGAGAAATAAGAAAGAATACATACCAAATCAAGTGATCTGTCATTGTATATAAGTGAAAATGACTGATATTCTTTATCAGGTCGTGGATACCGCTGAAATATTGCCTGAAAATATTAAAGGGAGCTCACAATTGTTCTTATGATACCACAGTAATTCAATAACATTGTTATTTAATGAAACACACACACACACACAAAAAGACTTATAAAGTCATTCATTACTCAGCAACGTAACAAAATGCCATATGTCCCAACTATTTCGGCACTAAAAGGGATTTTATTGCTGCTATCAGGTTCAATACAAGAAACATCCAATTTGTTTGAGTGGCCTATGATACTTTAGTCATACATTTAACTCTAATTATTCAACTTGTCAGAACATATTTATATATTCTTAACTTGTATTCTGGCATTTTATCATCTATCAAGAGCACAACTAACTGTTCATGAATAACATGCAGACACTATCAACTTTACTATAACTTTTCATGTTGTGCCTTTGTTGCTAAACCCTCACTGATGAAGAATGACTGGCAACTGCAATAATAATAATAATAATAAATAGATACTAGCATACTAGAATTTGCCACTAGAAAGTAATGCACAATCAGCAAACTTTCATGTCCATTTGTGTTGTCTGCAATTGGCATGGGAAGAAGAAAAATAATAATGGAGTGGATGTATTATCTAGCATATAAAAAGTAGCAGTGAAAATAATGTCCAATGCAAGCTCTTGATGTGTGATATAGGAAAGAGGTGATAGTCATACAAATTGAATAAACCAATATGAAGATATAAACTTACAGTACGTTGCCCTGGTATGATTTTTGAAACTTGACAAAGTTTAAGTTGCTTCTCGTCTCTTCCAGAATACCAAATAAGTGTAGCTTCATCCTGAAAAATGAACAAGACAAAATAATCATAAAAATCTATTATACCAGAGTATAGACAATCTGATGTATAGACAGAAATAGCTTCATGATTACTCGTTAAAATTGTACAGTTACTGACCACATAAAAGGACCAAGTAGTAAGGAAAATTGAAAGCAAAAAATGATACACCATCCATGAAACATAGTGAAACTTACATTAGAAAGCTGAAAAGGACAGAATTTTGGCTTCCCTCTTCGACCATACTTCAATAGATATGCTCCTTTCTTCAACGCTGTGATTGCCTGGGCATTCTAAAGATTTAGAATCAATAATATAGTACGGGGACTCTGAAAGGGGTTCTATCATATGCAACTGTGTTTGTGCCTTGCACATAAAGGAAATGAAAAAATAAAAAAAGAAACAGGGGTTGCGAAAAACATAAGTTAAGCACAAGATCAATGTTTAGAAGTTAGCACCAAGAAATTTAATTTGTGAAAAGATCATATTAATTTGTGCTTTATTATATGATGTCATCAGTATGTTTCTGCATGAGTTACCTAAATTACTAATTGAACTGACATGTATTTTTGTAAGCTTCAATATTTTCTGCTTAAGGTCCCTAGCTGTAACAATTAGAATTGTATGGTAAAGTACCTACTTGTGATTTTCCATGATTTCATATTGTCACTGTTGTTCATATTTGATATTCCCTATTCTTTTTTTCTCTATTTCTATCCTTACAATTAAAAACAGTATTAAATCACTATCAGATTCAGACAGACATCACCAGGAACAAAATATCCAAATGGTCGAAATGTTTTCAACTAATACTATAGCAAGATAAAATACTCTGAATTTCACTGTTCAATATTACTTAAAGTAAAAAAAATAAGTAATATATATTGATGATCTATTTGTTAGTTATTTTTGTTTATCAATTGATCTGTTAGAAGCCTACCTCACCTAGTGGGATAAGGTTTGGTTGTTGTTGTAAGAGATCGCTTAGGTGAGGAGCTAAATTTAGGAATATGCAACTTTTTTAGTATTGATAGTAACCCTATGTGTGTTTAGGTTTTTTCTTTTTGCTCTTTGACCTACCATATACCCAGACATTTTGCTGGTACGTAGTACTATATCTAGCAAGTCTATGCAAAAAGAACATATTCACATGTTTTGATTGTTTAGGAGCTACGTCACTAGCATAAACCTATTAAAAGTCATGACTATTCAATTAACAAAACATTTTTCTCCAAATATTAGTCAGATACGATATTAGCCAGGGGAGATAAAGCATAATTACGTTATCTACATCCCAGAGAAAAGAAGGAAGGAGAGCATAGAGGTGTAAGAGGAAAGAATACGATGGAATTAGTAACTGATTGTGAATCAACAATTTCAACAAAAGAACCAGTACATACACAATATTTTTTTTTAATTACATATTCACATCAAGTGAAGGGGAGCCTTGGCGCAACGGTAAAGTTGTTGCCATGTGACCAAAAGGTCACGAGTTCGAATCCTGGAAACAGCCTCTTGCAAAAAGCAGGGTAAGGCTGCGTACAATGGATCCTTCCCCGGGACCCCGCATAGTGGGAGCTTCGTGCACCGGGTTGCCCTTTAGCAATTTTGTTCAAATCAAACTATACCCTATTCTGCTCTTGAACTCTCTAAGCTCATACAATGTCTTTGTTTTGCAATTTTAATAATTTAGGTACATATAATAATTTTGTTCAAAATTGTTATATTAACCTAACCTGAGTCTCTAATACGAACCCTGTCATGTTCAATGGAGGCTATGGACTCGAACAATGTCTTTTTTTTACAATTTTAAATAATTTACATCAATGTAGTAATTTTGTTCAAATAGGCGAAACCAAAATCCTAGAATCGTTCCCCCAAAATCGGATTTCTTCTTCGACTTCTCGTGCGTTCTCAACTCGATTTCTTTTACACTCACGTCTTCTAGATCATTAGTTCACATTTCCTTCACGTGAGTTTCTTTCACATGTATGCTGAAGATGTAGTTCACATCATCGATCATTATCAGTTAGATAGGATTGTCTATCGCACACATACCATGAACTTGGACCTCTATGTCAAGTTTTACAACAATCCAAGGTAGACCAGAGATGCCTACATTTATAAAACTCATGTCGGAATTGAATTTACACCTTGGATCCTCAAAGAGTTCTTAGGTTGTCTCTCATCCCGCACCACTTTTGTGTGTTATTTTAGGGACCCCTTGTCTGAGCTGTATGAGGAGATCACTAATGACACCCTCCACTCTGCATTTTACACGAGTCATCGTCCTCCTAGTCTACAAATATTTTCAGCAAATGAATTATCTACTTATGATAATGTCCTCTATAAGGTTTGCACATCAGCATGGCCAGAATTTGTCATTCTACTTCTGTATTGAGACACTGCAACATCAACACCAACATGACTCCTCTCGGTCCATCTTCCACACAATCTTTTGATCTCCTTGGCGTTGTGTTAACCTTTGAGACCCTACAAAACATGGACAAATATGTAGGCTTCTTTAGAATTGGCGATGCCTACAACCTCCATGTAAACTTCTTCATTTGTCTCTTCCTCCTCTGCCGACTCCACCTCCTCCTCTACCATGTACTCTTCCTCCACCTCCTCAAAGCGACCGACAACCAACTAAAGCCTCATCCACCTCTTCCCCTCCTCCACCGCCTTGTCCCTGCACACTTTTTTACTGATTGTTTTATGTTCTACTTCCTAGCCTATTATTTTACCCCACAAACATTCCAGCAGCATCAAATCTTGATATTTTTTGGCCAGATGCATGTGAGTTTATCTGGATTCTTTGGTCAATTTCATGGAAGTTAGAATAGTTTAGTATATTGAGTGAATATCACAAATCTTTACAGGACGTTAAAGTGATGATTTCGAGAATAGTGCTTGGTCAAGCTTGGGTTGAAATGGTATCATGAATCATGACCATACAACAACATAAAGGTAAGGTATTCCTTATAAATGAAATTCTGTAAGCTTCACAAAGTGTGATTTTGTTTCTAGTTCTGTTATCTTCTCTCTTGGGCATAGTTTGAGAAACATGAATTATCAAACAACCAAACATGAAACACAACATTTGAATTAAAATTTGCATTCCCTTGAATTTTCAGGAAGAGGAAGGTATTCTTTTGTTTATAGCTGACAGATAACTGGTATGTAGAATGAAGATTACTGAGTATTATAAGGAGCATAAAAAATACTGATATAATTTCAAATATATCACTCAAACAAGAACATAGCCAAGAGGACATCTAATAACCAGTGAGAAAGAAATTTCGACTCAAAAGGATGCTTAGAATAAAATGCTTTCTGGCAGTCGATGTAAAATAATATAGAAAAACAAATATATTTGGGCATGCCAAACATATGCTAAGAGAACATATTATACCTTCTCATGCTTATAGAGTATACCAAGTAATGCACTTAGCTGTGTGTTAAACACTCCATTTCCAACGCCCCAAAAAATAGACATTAAAAGTGGATATATGTAGCCAACTACTCCACTTGTTAGACTGTTATGAGCAGAAAATTATCAATATTCAGACATACAAAACACAATATCTAGCCACAATTAGATACACAAAAAAATGACCTAATTAGTACAGAAAATAAACCTGTATCCCAAAAGAAGCCACAGGATGACAATGATATGAAGAGAAGCTCCTCCATACACAAGCAAAGTGATAGAATAGAAACCAGATGTAAGTTTTCCAGCGACAAGTGAACACTAAAAAATCCAAATAAAAAAAACTAAGAGAACCATTTGGTTTTATGCAAAATAACAAATGTATTACACATGCATAATATTTCAAAGTTGTAAAAAAAATTGTTACACTAGACACTTATTTTCTTCACCTAAAAGCTGGTGGTGTAGATCTACAGTAGGTTGCACAATGTTTCTTGTAAAAGTTGCACAAGGTTGCTTCTTTACCTGAATATATATTTTTCCATCACAAATAAAGAGATCCATTTTCTATAGCCAAAATCTTGAACCACGTTTAGATAAAATCAATATATTCATAAGATGTTTGTGCAGCGCCTTCATGTGCTATGTAGGCATCATTTACATGGTGTTTGGCCTCCACAAGGGCATCTTGGTGAGCAAGCAATATCCCATTGGATCTATGTTCCTATGATGTGGATATTTTTATTATATCTGACAAGCAAAAAACACCTTATAGAAACAGTGGAAGAGGGTACTGAGGAGACTTTCAGGAAACTCAATTTGTATTCCAAAAGTTAATCTATCCATTAACCACATAAAAGAAACTACATCCCATGGGATCCTGGGTTCAATTTGGACACACTAGATAGACCATGGGGCATAATAGTGTTCAGGGGATCAGTGATATAGAATGAGGTGAAAAAAGAGGTGATAGAAAAGGAGATGACACAATCAGTTTGCAAAAAGGTGGAACCGCCACCCTAGCGGCCCCCTGGGCCCGACCCCACAGGATTCCAGAGGGAGTAAATCACGGTTAA
>JBBMJZ010391825.1:0-14476 GCA_037833815.1 Zingiber zerumbet | reverse complement strand
AAAATCTCCTCTACATTAAAGCAAATGAATGATAAACTTAGAATATCATGGTATAATTATAAACTTAGAATATAATGATATTGCTTAGGGAATTATTATAAACTTATACTTTCTAATAAACACATGTTGTTGCTTAGAGCATTATTAAATAAAATAACAATACATATAATGAAACTAACTATAATAAACAAAAGATAATATAAGTAAAATAAATCTAATGTATAGAAGAATGAACATGCAAACTATAATGAATATTTTAGAGGTTGATTTTTGAACATGTATATATATTATATTTTAAATTTATTAGAGAGACGAATTAGAGAGAAAAATGTCAAATTCTTAGATTTAAAAAATATATATTATTTATTATTTGGATTTTATCGAATTTAATTGATAACCTTACAAATTAGTTGTGATTTAATAATTTTTAAGAAAAAAATAACCATTTTATTGAACCAGTAGCAGGCTTATAGTCAAAACCCTCCGCCTCCAACTCCTCTAGGGTTTACTATCTGGCGGAAAGCATTCCTTGCTTTTACCTGCAATGTCTTCTTTCTCTACCTTCGCCTCCATTTCCAAGCGCCTGTTCTCGCGCTCTACGGTACTTCCACTAAGCCAGCAGCTCCTCGTCGTCGCCGCTTCTTGCCGCTCCTACTGCACTCCGCTATCTTCTGGAAACTGCTCTGACGCAGACCCCGAAGAGGCCTTTCCTCAACCCGACGATGCCGCCGTTTCGAACGACAACCCCCAGCGGCGCGCTCCTTTCCAGCGCCCCCTCGAGAACGGCCTCGATCAAGGCGTCTACAAGGTACTGTTTTGCAGCGAGTCATTTCATAAATCTAAAATTTAAATATGGAGGCTTATTTTCCTCGCAGGCGATTCTCGTCGGGAAGGTTGGGCAGAAGCCGGTGCAGAAGTATCTCAGGAGTGGACACGCTGTGGTGCTCTTTTCGCTGGGGACGGGAGGAATCCGGAATAATCGCCGCCCCCTTGACAACGAGGAGCCGAGAGACTATGCCAATCGATGCTCCGTTCAGTGGCACAGGGTCAGCGTGTACCCCGATCGGCTTGGCAACCTAGCTCTCAGTCACGTCAAGCCAGGGTTAGTTGAAGTTAATATTATCTGATAGTTTTCTGATTCTGTTGGAGTTTGTTAGGCATTGTGAAGGAGTTCGAAAGCAAGAAAATTGACCCGTATACAAACTTTGCCGCTGCAAATTTTGGTTTCACCATGTTGATAATCTTTAGGTGTGACATGCTTGAATGTGATAATATGTTACGTTTGTTTTTTACTGCAATAACTTTGACAGTTTGACCTGAACATAATTAGTTGTGAATTCTCTTTACAAAATTTCCTCCATCAAAGAAGCACATGATAGAAATTTGAGAATAGTCTCTTTGTTCTTGTTTCACAAGTTTATCCTGGTCAGTAGACACATACATGATTTGTGTATGGTTCCGATTTGTGCTTTTTCTTAACTCCTAAAGTTAGAGAGTATCAGTTCCTGTATTAGTTAATGCAGATGGATTTTTTTTTTTGAAGCTTGACCTTATTGTTTTCTTGAATTTCAAGTATAAGAGCTAGTTCTACGTCAGTAACTCAAACTGTTTTAGTAGAACAACTTGAATATTGGGCTTGCAAAAGATGTAATGCAAGCTTTCAATGCGTAAAAACATGGTGAAGATGTAAGACAAGGTTTGACTACCTAATATCATGATTTGCCAATTGATTTCTGCACTAACCTTTAGCAAATATGACTGTCTAACTTCCTCAAAATCAAATAGAAAAAGAACTGTTGTTAGTCCATCCAAGTCAGGCCATATGAATTAACTGCAAGGACCATTTCATCATTATTTGAAGCCATTCTAGTATAATATTTCTGCTATTTAGGATCAAAATTATGGCGTATGCTGCATTTATGTTAATGAACTATAGACAGACACTTACAGATCACATCATTTTTTTTTATGCGCGCGGCACATTGATTTGTTTTCATCGTATATCTTGCCAGTGTTTTCAAGGTAAAACTACTATTCGCAGTGGTGATTATCTTTTCTCTTTTAATGCAGATCAATCTTGTATGTGGAGGGAAATCTTGAGACGAAAATTTTCACTGATCAAGTTACTGGTTTAGTTAGACGAATAAGAGAAATTGCTATTCGACGAGACGGTATCACTCTTTCCTTTTCTGTTGCTTTAGTTTTCAAGCATTGAGAAATTACTGTCCATTTTTAACCTGTAAGTATAAACTTGCACCACCAATTATATGCTTATTATTCTCAAAGAAAAGGTCAGTAGCCTATTAAAACTACACTTTAGAAATAATTTTAACTTCTCAATCTGCAAGCACATCATAGAGTTCTATGACATCAAATATCCAATTGAAAATTTGGGTGGATTTAACTGCCCTAGATTAAACGAGGAAGAGCTTATGGATTTAGAGTCTTCCTTAATTCATTCTCTATGCAAAATAACAAGTTTTTTCTCAGAAGTTAGATCATAATATCCATACGGCTTTAACTGATAAATACTCAAACTGTTGATTGATCTTTACTTTACATAGATACCAAGTGTCTGAAACCTTTTGTTGTTTTACTTTACATTGATCTTATAATCGTAGAATGACACTGTTATCATTTTTCCTAACGGTTTCAGGTCGTCTTCTGTTCCTCGAGAATGGCAACACAGCTGCTGAACCAGAAGTGCCAAAAAATGTGGGTTATTACTGAGAAGCATGATCTGGATTCACCCACTCCAGATGCAATAAAGCATAGAACACCTTAAAAGAGACTCATCTTTGCCTTATTGTTCCAAAAATTTCAACTGGACCAAACACTTGGGGATTCTGACCTTGGGACATTGTATTTACTCTTCCAGCAGTGGTTGGGAAATGTCTGTTTCAACTTGGCTGACGATCTTTGTTCCAGGCATTTGAAGTGTGGCTGTTGGTTGATTTGATTTACGCCAAATTATTCTTGTTTGATGCGACTTTTGAACAATTTTAGTTGACGTTTCAATCACTTTGATTTTATGAGTGTTGAAAGTTACAGGGCTTGCAATACTTAGACCAACTCCATTGCATATCCTTTTACATCATTTTAGTGTAAAATCAATCCCAAATTTTCTCCAACGTACACTAAAATTTGCACCATTTTGGTGCAAGTGATGATGATGCACTGTTCACTTGCACCAAAATGGTGCAAGTGCCCTTTTTTTAATATAATATATTATAATATTAATTTTATATTTAAAATATTTTTAAATATTATAGATTAATATTATTTAATTTGAATTTATTATGTAAATTTTTATATTAAAAATTTATATTAGTTATTAACTTAAACGGGTAATTTTTAAATATTAATATATCTATTAAATTATTTTCATCAAAATTAAGAATGAAAGTACTAATTTTTATTTTCTTGTAACTAAAAATATAATCATAAAAATTAATTATTATGTACCATAAAATTATTAATTTTAATAGTAATTATTATCGTAATCAAAATATTTAATAAATTAATATGCATGATGAATAATAAAGTATAAGATGGAAAAAAAATATTCTAAGAAATATTTCTTTTAAATAGGAAATGATGTGTATTGATTAGAGTTGAAAAATTATTTGGTACTGAAGCGACACTAAATTGGTGTTAAAATGACACCAAAATGAATTTTGTGACTGGAGATGGTCCTAGCTCTCTCACGAGCCCGTTCTCTTTCCTTCTCATTCTTCTGCCTAGTGAGTCATGTTTGCCAGCGACACAAATATCATTGAATAAAACTAAATTGTTGGAAACTATAATTTAGCACTCAATACATATTTTTTGGAATGAAGTTAAACACAATTACATGGAAGTACAATAAAAGCTTCAACACAGAGATAAAGTCTTTCTGTTGATTCGGTATCATCACTCTACCCAGAGATGAGGTGTTTTTGTTGATTCGGTACCATCAATGTCCCTAGAGATGGGGTACCCAATAGGAGCATCTTCAGGATTACTTGCGCGTCCGTTCATATAGATTGTTAATAATAATAGTAATAATAATAATAATAATAAATATAAAAGTAAAAATAACATTATAGGACAGTATCTCCGGATCCTTAGAACCTCCCTTGGCTAATATAAATAAATTAAAATTAAACATTAAAATTAAACTTAAAATTAAAATTAAATAAAAATAAGGAAGATAGTTAAGCTTCAGATCAAGATTCCGTGGTTTTTTTTCTTCGAGAACTTTTCTGTCATCTTTAGAAAATTCCAGGGGTGGAGAAACAGATGGATCTGTTGGTTCCGTAGGTGAAAGCACTTCAATTATTTCAAATTCGTCACTCGATTCACTAGTTTGAAGATTTCGAATTGCTTGCCTTAGCTCCTTGAGATTCTGAAGTTGTCTTAAACCAACAAATTGATCATCAGATAACCAAGTAGGAAGCTCTTGAACTGATTTCTTCGTTATTGTGTCTATAGGTAATTCCAGGTATCGAAGGTGTCTCAAACCACCAATTGCATCAGGCAATTTCCCAGATGGAAGCACAGAGATCATCAATAGCCTCAAGCCTTTCAAATTTCGCAACACCTCTTCTAGCAATCCCATAAAGTTTGTCTTGTGTTCTTCTGAGGATAGATCTCCACAGATGACAAGACTACGCAATTGCGTCTTCTCTTGCAATACTTGATAAACTTTGACAAAATTATCTGCTGTAACATACAAATGTCGGGCTTTGTCTGGGATTTGTACATCTTCTTCCTTAATTTCATCCTCAAGTCTAAAAAACTCACCATCACATATGTAGTCTGCAAGCTCATGATAGATAGCATGGAGTATGAACTCACCATCCTTTCTTGCTGAACTCACAGAAAAGGATCGGCTGCCAAGATCTTGAATATTACTTCTACGTGAATCAAGTCCAATGGCATTCCATATCCGGACCAACTGATTTTCTTTAAATGCATAATTCTTTCGAAATAAAGCACAAGCAAGATAACATTGCTTCAGATTTCCAGGTAGTTGTTCATACCTACGTCTCAGCGCTGATATAATGATACTTTCTGTTGGATCAATTATGCGCAATTTGCTACGAGAGATTGTCCTCCAATGATCTATATTTGGCTTTGACTTCAGGTGACGCCCTATCATCACAGCAGTTAAGGGATTGCCTCCGAACTTTTCGGCAATTTCTCCGCATATATTTTCTAATTCTGGAAATTTGTTTCGATTTCTGCCACCAAGTGCACATTCCTTGAACAATTCCACATACTCTTCTTTTTCTAACCCATCCAATTCCACATGCAATAGCACAAGATTTTGCGTCCAAACAGAGTCATATCCAAATTGGGTAGTTACTATTATTCTGCTACCCACTTTTGCCTCGTACATAAAAATCTGATAGTCGAACCCTTGCGCCAGGTTGTCCAGGACGATCAACACCTTCTTGCCTTTTAATTCTCTTTCCAAGATATAGAAAATGTTAAAAATTGATGATCCATTGAGTCTCTGAAGTTTGCTTGGTTTGTCGACGGAGGCAGGTTCTGACCTTTCAATTGTAAGCCACTTGTCGTCAAGATGATCGTTGCCCATGTAAATCCATGCTCTGGCATCGAATTCATCTTCTACTTGTGCACTGTTATAAACAGCCCGGGCAAGATCCGTCTTCCCTATTCCCACCGGGCCGGTGATCCTGATCAATACACGCGACTCCTTTGATTCTCCTTCTGCTTTGTGAAATAGCGCCTCTAGTATTTTCGCCTTCTCCACAGCTCGTCCTTTCAACTCCCTAACTTTGTAAGGCAATGTGGGGAGTTCCGAACTGGTGACCTGTTGCTGCTCCAATCTGCTCGAGACTGATTGCAATTCCTTTATTTTTCCCTTCGCAGCTTCTCTTTCCGACTTACTACTACTCTTGTAAAACCTCATGGGAAGTTGCGGACGGGTGACCTGTTGCTTCTCCAATCTGCTGTAGATTTGTTCGAATTCCTCCATCCCCTCAATAACAATATCCTTAATTTCACCGAAGAGACCAGTGGCTGTATCGATGACCTCCGGCAACTTTTCCATCGCTTTCATAAAAATTAGCATCTGTTCATCAAATGCTGAAAGATCATCACCTGGTGGTTTATCGCTGGGCGATACAATAAAATCCAAGTCGTCGAGCACGTCCTCCGTCATGTAGAAGAAATCCTTATAGCGCCATAACCAGTCTTGCAGGTATTTGTTGCTGATCTTCTTGTGGAGGTTGTTGAGTATTATGCTATTGCTGTATAGAAGAATTCGTTGTAGTCGCTCCAGTAGTCCAGCATTTGCAATGTGAACCTCCGAGTCCTGGTGCTGCCGTAGGCTCTGGATGGCATGATTTATTCTCTTGTCAAGCAATCGCTCAAGGTATCTTGCGATTTCGGTTTGTGGAGTCTCAGTGAACAAGGGCATGACTGTTTTTCTTTTCTGATCTAAAGATAGAAGTCAGAAGAAGGCAGATGAAGATGATCAATTTTGCTTGCCGACTACAAATTCTACAAGTGGCTATTGATTAGTATTAATTAGTACGAGAGCGGTAGTCACTCAAATTGTGAATTGCAAAATAATTCTTCTATTTAACAAATTTATTTAGTAATCTAAAATAATTAGAATTCTAAATAAATTTGATTACAAGTCAATTCTAATTTGGTAAATAATATAATATTTTAAAACTGATTTTGGCCATTACTAATGTAGAAGTGCAAATGAGCTTAGTCGTCTATGAATTACTCGCGAGGCTTCATCAAAACTTAACTTGAGTTTGAAATTGACTGAGCTTAATCCAAGCTCAAGTCTAATTATATTATTACTGGCTCGGTGGCTCGTCGAGCTAAACGAGCCAGTAATAATATATATTTTATAATAAATAATATATATTAGAAATATATTAATTAATTTATTAAAAAATATAAAAAATATAAAAAATAAAAAAAAATTAACCTCTAACTCAAACTCATAATTAAATATCTAGCTCGAACTCAACTCTAGGCTTGAGCAAGCTTGAGCTTGAGTCAACCCTGTATAAATCGAATCAAACCGAGCTCACACTTAGGCTGATTCAAGCTGGGATCGGCTCGGCTCGGCTCGGCTCTGCTCGGCTCAAAGAAGCTTATTTAATGTCTATACTAAAACGGGTTCTTATGTAATTTAGAAGAATTAAATTTTAAATAAATTTAATAAGACGGAGAATAACGTCTTTAATTATTTATATGGTTAGCTAATAAAATTATTCAAATAATGTCTCGCTCATACTCTAATATTTAAAATATTTCTTAGTATTTCACTTTGATTAAAGCAGCATCACCCTAGAGGTCCTCTAAAATAAGTCAAAAATTAATTGCTCTAAAATAGTGTAATTTTGATTCAATTGCTCTAAAATGATACAGTTTGGATCAAAGTGTTCACGTCTTGAAAGAATGTGTTTCTAAGGTGAAACAATTTTAGTCAATGCTATTTTACGATGATGCAACTTTAACTAAGAGATTTTACGGACTTCCTATGAAACGAGGGTTTAGATCTCACTTAGGACATATTATATTTGAGGAGTTTGAAATTTTATAACACGGGACCGTCGGGGCTTCTTGATTTAGATGAAAATTTTATATGGGATTGAATTGGTCATATCTAGAATTAAAATGGTAAGACCTAATGCCTGTATTAAAAAAAAAAACTTTAATTAAGGTTGCTATAAGATGGAACACCTTGTTTTGATAATTTAAAAAAAAAAGATGATTTTTTTAACAATATAATAAAATAATGCTCCTCTGATTTTTCATAATTATATAAATTTTAATTTAATAATTTAGTAGAAGACATATTCAAGTTTCACTTAAATATCCACATAGCGCATTTTGTTTTGGAATTTACTAAACCATGCATTTATTTATTTTTATTTTTTAAAATGCCCCTCCATCCAACTTCTTCCCTCTAATTTGTTACCGTCTGATAAACAGTTTACTAAATACTATTCTAATTGGTTATCAAGTTCTTTTGCAAAAGTTGCAAAAGTGATTGGCAGTCTAAAATGTTATCTAAATTGATTAATAGCCATTAAACAATTTTAGTTAAAAATATTTTATAATTCTATAAAAGCTATATAAGAGTACCAGAAATTAAGGGCATCTCTAATCGTTAAAGCTCTAAATGGACTTTTTTTTATAATTTTAATATGTCATGTCAATATTATAAAATCTCATTGAAACATCCCCAATGATTAAATCCCTAAGTAAATTTTTTTATGATATAATTCATAGTATGTAGTTGCATAGCTCTATACATATACATCAATTTCAATACAAAAGAGCAGGTTTGAGTTTTCACTACTGCTTTTGAATTATAAACCTCAAACCTCATATCTACAATGATTTAAGCTTTTTTATTCAGCTTTTTTTATTTTAAAAACCTCTCACAAACTTTACATTGAAGATGCTCTAAGGGGGTGTTTAGTTGATGGATTTGGGAATGAGGGAATGAAATGATAGTAAAAGATATTGTTTGGATTGTGAGTTTAGGAATGACAATTTAGGAATGATTTCTAGATTTATAGGAATCAATAAAACTCATATAACTAGGTGAATTTCATTTTTATTCTCATTCTTATCCACCTTACTATCAAACTTATATCTATAGTTATTCCCATCATTTAATCAAACGCCACCTAAATGATTCTTTGACGAGCTCAATCATAAAGTAACAAAAGGATTAACCAGTGTTTTCTACCTGCATGATAGAAGAGACTACGGGATATTGCAGTGACTTGACATCAAAACTAAATATATAGTAAAGCATAGAACAGAAGACTCGTGGTGCACCATATATATAGCAATTTTCTGCTTCATCAGCAGCAGTACTAGATCAGATGGTTGCATCTATAATGTTGGCAGAGTTGCAGTGCAGTTTGATCAATTCGTCAATTTCTTTGGCCACCAACAAATACTTAGAATCCCACCTTTTCAATTTGTAATTGCTCCAAAATGAATCGGATAGCTTGGGTAATGTCTGTGGATTGCTTGGGAACTCAAGGTACCGAAGATATTTTAATTTGCCAATTGTTTTTGGTAAATTCTGTGGAAGCACGGAAAGCACCAAGAATCTCAGGGATTTCAAATTGTTTAGTACTCTCTCAAGAGATTTCATGAAGGATTTTTCATCATAGGAGTTTGATAAAGGACCATCAATTACCAAGCTGCGCAATTTTTCATTCCTTCTCAGAGCTTCTGAAGCCTTGACGAAATTATCAGCTGAAATATACACATGGCGGGCTTCTTCTGGGATTTCTATACTCGCACTTTCCGTGATTTTCTTTTCGAGTCTACAAAATTCTCCATCTGATATGTATTCTGCAAGTTCATGCAACACATGATAGAACGCGTATTTATTATCTGTTCTTGTTGTCTCTATGAAAAATGACCTTATTGAGAAATCATCGACATAGTTTCCTGCCGTAGATCCAGAATGCACAAAGCCCATACCTATCCAAATTAAATTCAATTGATGTTTCTCAAACTGATAGTTCCTAGGAAATAGAGCACAAGAAAGATAGCATTGCTTAAGACGCCCAGGTAGTCGTTCGTAACATAATCCCAGAATTGATATAATGTCGCCATCCCTTCGATCGGCTAAGCAAAATTTATTATGCAAAATTGAATTCCGACGTTCTGGATCTAAAGAACGTTTTAATTCACGTCCAACCTCTACTGCAACCAAGGGCGAGCACCCAAACCTTTTAGATATACTACGGCCCTCATCTTCCAAGACTGAGCGATCATTGGATGCCCTTTTGTTGCCAAATGCACACTTTTCCGAGAGTAAGTGATTGTTGCTAAATGCACATTCTTTAAATAATTCCAAGTACTCTTCTTGCTGAAGGACGTCAAGATTTATTAGCAAGTCTGAGTCTATCATATTTGCTACTCCTTCAAGCTGGGTGGTTACAATAATTTTGCTTCCATCTTTTCCACAGTTAAACAAGGAGCAATAGGTATCCCATTCAGTGAGGAGCTCATCCCACACATCATCTAACACCATAAAAAATCTTTTGTTCTTCATTTTCCTTACAAATTTGTTATGGAAGTCTTCGAAACTAACTGGATCTGGGTTAAAGGATACTGAGGTGGATTCGTTGGCTTTGATATAAATGGTGGGCCTATAAGGGTTGCACAACGAGACCCATGCCATGACCTCAAAGTTTTGCAGCACCTCTTGCTTGTTGAAGACAAGTTGAGAAAGGATCGTCTTGCCAATCCCTCCTGTGCCGATGATAGACAGAATAGAGAAGTTTTTGTTAGAGCAAGCAGATTGATCACTGAATATCCAATTTTCTAATTTGTCTTTCTGAATTGTTCTTCCTTTGATTTGTCTGGACATGAGATAATTGGTCCTCCGCCAGGTTGGGATTTCCTGTTGTATCAACTTTTGAGAGAAAACTTTATTTTTTTCATCGTCTAGTTCTTCAAATATCTCAAGAATATTATTTATCTGTTATTTAACATCAGAGATTAGTGAAGAAGAATTAGCTAAACATGCATAGTTTGAATAATTGAAATTGTATGTATATTTACTAACCTGTCTCTCGTCAAACTCATGACTGTAAATGGCATCCTCAGCATCGTAAATAGCATCCTTGAAACGCCGGAGCCAAACCTTCGAATAAAGGAAGTCACCCTGCCAGTGGGAAACTCGGGCAACTCTTCCAATTTCGACGAATCGCTTTAGAAAAATCAAATTCCGCACCGCGTTTGTACTCTTCTTCCAACGACGACGGAAGAAGTCCATGAACTCGGTCACAAATTGAGGCGCCACCCATCCTACTACCGTGAGGCTTATCGAAAAAGGATCCATCAATTGGCCCTGGATCCTGTCTTGTCTCTAACTAACTTCAGCATGGAGATTGAATAGAAGCAGCTGCATAAAAGAAAACAACAGAAAGCGATAATTGATTAGACAGAAAGAAGAGAAAAACCCAAAAGTATCTGAATTTGTTCGCAGAAGGGGAGATCGTATTGTCTGCGTTCTATCACCTTGTCGCCCGCAAGAAGGCGTTGACGACCTCGTCCAAGAGGGGATGCAACTGCTACGAAGGGGCTTTTATTAATCATCAAAAAACGCTCTAATCAATTTTTGAAATCTAAATTATCATTCTTTCTAATAATTGTAGTTCATAACTACGACCACATATTACTACTGGCTACTTATACACATTTGGTAATTTACTATTTAGGTTTTTAAATTTATCAAAAGGTGCATCCTTTTACGTGCTATTCTCATTCTATCCTCTTGATAAATTACGTGCTATTCTCATTCTATCCTCTTGATAAATTTGATTGCTTTCTTTTTTTATTTTTTCCTATCATTTTTTTAATTTCTCTCTTCTCTTTCCTCCTATACATACAACATCTCTTCTTTTTCTTCTATTCTTTTATCTTTCATCTCTTTTGCACGTCGATTCTTTTAAAAATATTTTAATACTTCTGAGAAACCAAATAAACAATGGATAACATCGTTTAACTCTTCCAACCCCAAAAATTCACAGAAATTGAAATGTTGTAAGAAATTCAAATATGCTATCCATTATGTATTTTGATTTATCGAAGGTGTTAAAATATAATAAAGAAGAATCACCAAAATTCTCCACGTTAGACCTGATATGATACAGATCAGGCCTAACGTGGCCATGATATGTATCATATCAGAGCCCAATTTGAAAAGTTTTGGTGATTATTTCATATTACATTAACACTTCCGAGAAGCCGAAATAAATAATGGATAGCATATTTAAACGTATTGCAACCCAAGAAATCCATAGGAATTTAAATGGGTGAAATCGGAGATCTCTAGGTCTATTAGTGGGTTTTGATTGAAACTTATTTATGGACCTAGAGAGCTCTGATAGCACTCATTTCAGTTCTTATGGATTTCTGGGGTTGCAAGAAGTTCAAATATGCTATCCATTATTTATTTTGACCTATTGGGGGTGTTAGAGTATATTAACGAAGAATAGCCAAAAACCCCTATGTTGAGCTCGATATGTATCATATCAGGTAAACATGAGTCTGATATAGAATAATATCAAGCCCACGTTAGGCTTGATATGATACATATCAGGCCCAACGTGAAAATTTTTGGTGATTCTTTCTTATTACATTTTAACACTCGGAAAATCCAAAATAAACAATGGATAGCATATTTGAACTCCTTATAACCCCCAAAAATTCACAAGAATTAAAATGGATGCAATCTTAGATCTCTATGTCCATTAGTGGATTTTGACTAAAATCCACTAATAGACCTAGAAAGCTCCGATTTCACCCATTGCAGTTTTTGTGAATTTCTGGAATTGCAAGGAGTTTAAATATGCTATCCATTGTTTATTCAATTCTCACACTACAACAAAAATTGCAAATGACAACGGATATTATCCATTGTCGTAGGGTCAAAAAATCGTTGTAACTGGCAACGTTGTAAAATGTATTGCCCTACGATAATTGTTTTGAATCTGTTGTCTTTGTAGACATTCGACAATGATTTTTATCCGTTGTTGAATCTTTTCAAGAACCTGAAAAATAAGGATGAGAATAAATACAATAATTCAATTAGCAATAAGCAGAATAGATATAACTTTGAAACTTCAAATTTTATCACAAAGATTTTTTTGGAAATAGGATCCATTAAATGACGGAGAAACCTCGGTGCCCCAGAAGTTAAAGTATCCATGTCTTCTGAGGCAACCACAAACACCTAGAGATTGATAATAAACAAATACATTTAGGATATTAAAGTTAAAAAAAAATAGAATGTGTTACATTGCATCATTTTACCTTGTCACTTTTGCAAAGAGTTGCGCATTGAGCTTCTGGTTCATAGGATGCCTTTAGATCAAAAAGATGAGTTTAACTTCTAAAACAAGAGATACAATATTTGTATATTAAGCAATTGCATGCAGCTTTAGGAAATGTTTGCAAGAGAAAGCAAAATTGTGTCATTGTTAGTTCAAATTCTTGTAGCAAGGATAAAAAATTCAATAAGTGAAAGTGGACTAGTTTACCTCAATAGTAGGCACACCCATTAGTCTTAAGAGACATTTACAATCTTCATTATGTTGCTTGGTTACTAGTGAAAAAACTCTACAGTTAGGAATATGCCATTTTCGCTAAATATGATTACTCTTAATTGTCGATTCGCACTGATAAAATTTGTTTTAGCTTGCTACAAATTATTAATAATCATCCAACGAGTCAAAATCCTTCATGGCTACTTGGCGTCAATAGGGGAACAAGAAAAACAAAGAAACTAGTTCTTCTGCTCCATTAGTTAAGGAATACCCTTGATTTCCTATGCTCTGGATGTCGATACAACAACCTATAAAGAAAGAAAAACAAGCATCATCAAGAACAATATATCGAAAAAAAATCTTAGAATAATCTATGAGAACAATTTCTATGCATCTTTATGAAGGTCTTAACCAAAAGACAGTTTGATCAGATCAGTATCACTCAATTATCGAATCTACAATCTGAGTTATCGATGCTCACCCGTTATTTCAAGCAACAGAACACGCTTAAAATATTCTCCAAGAATGCATTAATCCCATATCACTCTACTGACAAAACAACATAGATGTAAAATGTTCTAGTCAAGACTGTATGCTGGGAGAAAGGAATACAGTGCTATATGCTTTTAAGGAACTGATGGTGTAAGACATAATACCTTCAATAGCATTACAATGGATGGAAGAAGTTGATGTGAATCCTGTGCACTTGCATAAGGTGAAGTTCCAGCAAGATTCTTGAGTTACAATGGATGGAAGAAGTTGATGTGAATCCTGTGCACTTGCATAAGGTGAAGTTCCAGCAAGATTCTTCAGCAAATCTAATTTCCTCTCTTCAGGAAGCTGGGAAGATTAGATCAGCATACTCTCAGACACAGAACACAACATGCTACAGATGATGAATATTATAGTACTAAAGGTCAATGCAAGGATGTATCAAATTTTCATTATATTTAGAACCATAGAAACAGTTACGATAGGGACATTCACATAGGACAATATATATACATAGTTAGTCTGAAAGATAAAAAAATGCATATAGAATCAAAAACAAATAGAAAAAAATATATAAAAAAACTACAGTGGTTTCTATCAACCAAACATATCATAAAGCACCTGCACCATTTTGTCTCAAAAGAACCAATGGGAAGTCATCGAAACAAGCACAAAGAAGTATGCTACCAAACATATCATAAAGCACCTGCACCATTTTGCTGCTTGAGGCACCTCTTTGATACAATAGAAGCCGTCAATGTAACACTTTGTCATCAATTGTCATAAGCTTGTCCACAATCTTATAATTTATCACAAAAAGGGGAAGAGCCATACACAGGTAGGAAATTAATCTATCAATATGATCAATGTCTTCAACCTGAAGCAACAGAGATTCCAGTAAGATTTCTTAACTAATT
>JBBMJZ010391811.1:0-31036 GCA_037833815.1 Zingiber zerumbet | reverse complement strand
ACAACATAGTCGATAACCATAGAAAGAGTAGCACGATAACATAGTGGATAGCAGTAGCAGACACTAGAGTCTGCTCCAAATTTGCACACTGAATACATTTGGAAATATTATCCACTAAATGACCTTCAGAACCACTTCCATCTTCATGAGACCCATTAACCATTTGACAGAGAAAACACTATACATAGTAGGAGATACATGGCCAATGTTGTTGTGCACGTTGCTACAAGCGTCTGGATGTTGGCAAACCAGATGGAAGCAGGCGTAGGCTCGAATAGAGGGATTAATAGCGTTATAAATTTTGTTAGCCCATAATTACTGAAATAATTAAATCAATAGAATAACATAATGAAAATAAAAATTATTTAGAGAATTCAATTAAGTACAGTAAAACAATGTAAACATGTAAAAGACTTAATTAACAATTGATCATTCAAGTAATTGATGAACCAAATCAGAAATATAAAAATGCATAGTAATTATAAAAAAATATGATTTTTATTTTTAATTTTTCCTTTTCAGAACTTCTGGAGATGAAAAAACTTTATAAAAACAGAATCTAAAAAGTTAAGCATAATAAAATAAATATGGTAATAAAAAATAAATAAAATGTTACTTTAGTTGTTGTCAATTCGAAATGAAATGCGAGTTTTAGCGTGTCACAACACAGACGATGAGAAAACACTTCGAGCACTAGAATAAAAGTGAATTATGTGTTGATGAGTGATTTGAAGTTATGCCTAGGTGCTCTTTATATAGCCCTTCTTTGGTCGCCGGGAGCCTCCTCGGTCGAATGAAAGGGTGCTAACGTGGCTGCAACTTCTATCCAATATATAATATTAACGAAGCTCCCCGATCAACTAGAAGCCCTCTAGTCACTTGAAGAGTGGTCAAATATGATCTTGACCTGACTCACTCGAATTGTCGGATAATGTCATCTCCCAGTCGCTTGAAAGATATTCCGGTTGCCCGTATTATCTGATCATCCCAACCCAGATAGGGTTGCTTAGACCCTCTGATTTCCACCATCAAGAGTTATCACCAACTAATCGTCTGGACTCCTTCCATTTGCCTAGAACTGTCAAACCTTGCTTTCCTATAGTTGTTACACGTAATGAGTATGATAGAAAATGTAAAGTCACTCATACTTAATTTGGGTCTAGACGTGCTGACTCATCTAGACTGAGTTGTCAAGCCATAGCTCCAAACTAATTCCATTTGAACTTGTTTGCCAAGCTTTAGCTCTCGGCTTACTTCACTTAGTCTTCTCTGCCAAGCTTCAACTCCAGCTTACTCCACTTAATTGTGTCCGCCAAACTTCAGCTACCAGCTTACTCCATTAGGTATTGTTTGTCAAACTTTCAACTTCCCGCTTACTCCTCCTAGTCTTGTCTGTCATGCCTTCAACTCCAAGCTGGCTCCACTTGGACTTGATTCGTTTAACTTAGCTAGGATTTCTTTAGTTTTTCATCGAGACTTAACTCATATCTGACTCTCAATCCGGTCTTTAGATGTCTAGCTCTCTAGGACTTGAGTCATTATTTGGTTCACAACTAAGACTTTACCATTTATCAAATAATCTACTCCTATACACTTGGCACGCCTTATTAGATTATAACAAATCTAAAATCTTAACCATACAAAAGTCTAGATTATATATCGTGCCATTGGCACCAACAACCGTGCCGGTTTTACACAGAAGCGTTCCAGCAAAGTTGAGGCGTGTAGGGGCATTGTTAGTCTGCACCAAAACTGCTCAATGTAGGTGAGCAAACATCAATGAATTTAGCCACGACAAAGAAGGGAAATGGGGCCGCATGGAAGAGTTCGGGCGTTGTCGTGGAAGGTGGCTCCACTCAAGCGCAAACGGGAATGTTGCGGCGGTCACGAGGCTTGAGTACACCAAAGGAATATAACTAGCTAGCGGAAAAAACCATTGGGATTTAATACCCTTTACAGTCTCCTTTATCAATTGTTATTATTCATCATTGCATAGTGATACTTAATCTATTATTATTATTAAAGTTATACTATAAACTTTGTGTTACATAATAATTACAATTATCTAACACTTTATTGTTCTCAAAGATATTATATCGAGAGATATTCATAGAAAGGTAGTTAACAAAGGAAGAATGATCTTGAAACTCTGCCATGGTATGGATTGTCACTTCTGACACTAGTTCCTTGCCTCCATCGCATATCAAAAAACCCAAATCATAGCATCTGAAGCAGGAAAAACAAAGGTAATTATTAGAACTATCTCCATGAGCTTTTCCATTTAATTGCGTGTAATATCCATCTGCATTTGCAAATCTGGAGGACAAATTTTGCCAAAAAAATTAGAAACTCACCAACGAATTTGTAGTGTCAGGCTTTGCAGAACTGAGCTAGCTAGTCATCTATGTTCTTCATATATTCTTTCGAAAGTCTGGAATTCGTAATCAAAACCTGCTCGTTGACGAGAGAGTGTCCTGACTCTAGCAAGGCCTCCACCGATTGCTGCATCCAATACATGTATAGAGGTTTAACTCAGGATACCAATATAAAGTAAAACAATTTGATCCATAAAAGGAAAAAAAATATCATGAACAATTTGATACATTCATCGCAGATGCATGAACAAAATACTACTTTTCATCACTTGCTCAAGAGCTGAAGCTAATGGAGCATTTCATCTCCCACAGGCAAACAGAAAATCTGATTAAACCAATTAGACAGTCCAAAAACTGTGTTTGAATCCAAGTTGTCACTAGATTAATTATTATCTGAATTGTTTCCAAAAGCTGATTCTCTAATAATAAAAAAAAGGTAAAAGGAAAATTCCTCTTGACACACTTTAGATGCATGTCGAAGCTTGTCGAGACAATACAAGGACAAAATTGTGCCATCTTGATTGGAGACCTAAACTGTGTAGAATGAATGGCATTTTAAACCTTGATTTGAGTTAATAGGGTATTAGGTATATTTAGTTAATCCCAACTTTATAATTCTAAATTTAAGTTTCTACCAGGAGTCCTATATATATACTAATGTAATTATCATCTCAGATTAATGCAATACAATATTTCTTTTCCCAAACCTAAACCTTAAAAGATAAAGACACTGTTAATAATATAGCATTTAGAGATCAATGATGGGATAAGATCATAGTTGGGACCATGGATTAAATCTTGTTCCAACTTGCCCGATATGGGTGAAACGTTTCGGTCTGCTCACGGACCGGGACCGGCATGCCTCTGGAGCACCGTGCCTCGAGGCCCTGTGGGTGGGTTGCGCAGGCCTAATGACGAGTCCGGAGGCCTTGCGCAGGCCCGGTGACATGTCCAAAGACGTAGCTCAAGCCCGGCTATGCTTCCGAAGACGTTGCGCGGACCGGGCAACGACGTCTTAAGGCATCGCTCGGGCTCAGCGACGTGTCTAGAGGCGTCGCATTGGCCCGGCGACGTGTCTGGACGCATCACATGCGGGCCAGAATAAGGGGAGATCTTAATTTAATTTATTAGTTTTAATCAACTCCTAGCTATGATTGAGACAATTTAAATAGGCTTAATTAAAACTTAATAAAATTATGCCATTAATTTTCTATATATATAATTTTATTTTTAAATATTTATATTATTTTTTTTATTTTTAGTTAATATATTTTATATTTGGAAATACCGAAGCTTTGTCGGCACGACACGATACAATACCGAAATCATATCATTCTGATCGAGACCGAAACTTCGGCACGGCTCAAGATTTTTAACTTGAATTTTCAGTGACAAATAATTCTCACCATGAGTTTCAAATCCAACAATAATTTAGGCGAGATTACTTCCCACTGGCTTCAAACGATACTTATTTCTAAGGCTATTTTTCAAGCAGTAAATGCCACTTTCATACAAATCATTACAAAACCAATTGCTTGATGGATTTGGGTAGTGAGCAATTGAACATCTATAGAAGTAGGCTTCTAGGTAGCAAAGTTAGAATAAAAAGCATATCATTTGCAGTAACATTAGGATAGCTGGACAAAGAAAGTCAAGTCAGTTGTTAATTTGGGTTTCAATCAATTTTACTTTCTGAATTCAATATGCCACTATGAGCTCCTCCAAGTTCATTGGTTTGTGTTGATGGACATGCAAGGAGGATGAAGCAAGAAGTTAGGAATTAAGTATAAAAATAGGGAAGAAAACAGGATTAAACAGGAACCAGGTTGCTCCCATTTGTGGCCAACTTACCTGGCAGCCAATTTGATCTCACAAACATAATAACTAGGGTCAGAGAATGTCAAGTAGAACAATGATTCCTAATAATACTGAACATTTTTTATTGACAACAAACTAATGAGATTGAACCTCTACCAATGATAAAGGAAAATATCATTCTGCTGTATAACATTAGAAGGTTAGGTGTGCCCGTGAGTACTAACCTTGGGGGGAACAAAAGTAGGAAGCTTTGCTTTATTCTTTTCTTTAAGAAGCTTGTCACCAAGTTTTTCATGTCCACCAATCTCACTTACCCACTATAAATTAGAATTAAACTGCAAAAGTCATGCACATTGGTAATGCTAAAAATAAACAATAAGAAAAATATTCAGATTGAAGAATCATGACTGCAGAAGAGATTAACATCACACTAAAAGTCAAAAATGACTAATGGCTTTAGCATGAAGGGAAGCAAGTAGCAAATATCAAATGCTCAAGAAACAAGGCACTGATGTATGATTTGGCACACAACTCGTAATACCCAAATGTAAAGGCTATCTCTATGTAATTCTTATAAGAATAGAATAAAGCAGAGATGAAAGTGCACCCTTTTGCATTAAAAAAGCTTCATAACATGAAACTGCAACATAATTGCTGGTATAGATAGTTTAGAACTGCATAATTTGATTGCCCAATAGTTATGTTTGGGTAGTATATATATTGATGTATGAATTGCTTCTCTAATTGAATATTATGACTTGGATGAAACACTAATCAGGAAACTACATATTAATTTATTTCCATGCCTCTACCAATGCAGGTGATTAACCATGCATTTTGTATTGTGTAACTAAGGTGATCTTAGTATTTGCTTTTCTTATGAAAAATATGCTACTACCAATTTCGTAGGGAGTATATCTTTCATGATTCCATTACCACAACCTTATATTCCATGGCAAACTTTTGTGGCTAATACCAAGTAATGCTTGATCACATAAGAAAATTATGATCCCAGGAGAACTTGTAAAGAGCTGTATGCCCATGCTTTAGGAATTATGGTCTTTCCAACCAAGCCCTATGTTGTCAGCAAGTTCAACGTCCCATGTTGGCATGCCTATTTTCATTAATTTTTCTATCATTAATTTGTTTTTATGTAACTTCCATTATTTTCTTGCCATACAAATGCTTACTAATTTTTTGTTCTGGTCTTTTTCAAGACAGAAAAAGGAACCATAGGCAATCATCTGGTTCACTTGATTATTTCAGCCATCGCTTGCCATATAACATCTTATTGAAAATTGAAAAGCATGGCATGGGTGATAGTCATTGCAGCATATACACACATGGCACATTTAAGTCATTCAAAAAAGAAAATGCCATTTCTGCCTTTCTGGTACTAAGGTGTTTGTCTGCCAGCCCAACTCTCTCTTTCTCTCTCTCTCTCTCTCATTTTCGGTTTTATTTTCTCTGCATTAATTAACCTAATCAATTTGCAAACAAGATAAAGCTTCTCAAAATATGTGAGCCTAGAATCCAATACATACTATTTGTTGACGCTAAGCTTTTGAATCACAACAGCAATGTCAAGAACAACACTTAGTCACCTTTTTGAAGAATAGTGTTAATAATTACTAGAAAAAAATTTAACAACAGGAGATCATGGCATCTGTTTAAACAATATATAAACTTTAAATATGAACACCTTGGAGATTGCCTGATCATAAGTTCTCGACCTTAGTGCTCCATAAAAATCTAGTGCTGCAAAAAGCAAATGTTGATCAACACATTTACTCTATAAAATAAAGCAGAAAAATAAGTTGCACAAATGTGGTGTTAATCTTCAATACTTGATCTCTTCCTTTACCTCCTTTGCACCCTTCCAGGACAATGATAGCCTGAGTGTACACTTATAGTTTTAGAACTAGTTGTGTTGCATACTTAGATCCACAGCTATATCAGATACGCATATGTATGTGTGCGCTAATTGTATTAGAAAGATTCTCATTGTCAACATTTTCTCTTTTACTCGTCTTTGGAATAAATAGAGAATCAAGCATATTAATCAAGTAAACTTTACAATTGATGGTCATTAAAGTTATTGGAGTTAGTAATTATAAGCGTTAGGGATTTAATCCCACATTGGATATTTAATTATCAGATTATTTTGGAGTTCGTACATATCATGCAAAACCTTGTATCCTCTCTGCAGAGTGGATTCTCTCCTGGAATTAAGATGTTCTCTTGCACCACCATAGGGGATGCCATGAATTGGATATGATGCCCCCATGGTGTAGCACAGCTGGTTGTCGTGTGGCAGCACTGCAGAAATGAATTGGATATGATGGTGCGACCATTCCTTCCACCATTATTATTAAACCTTATTTTTTCCTCCTCTGACCCTCCTAGCCTTGTCTCCTGTCTATTCAGTGATTATTCCCTCTTCTTTCTTGCCTACCTGCCCAGGCAATCAATGTTGTCAAAACCATGTTACATCCTTTGGAAGTCTCCCTTTCTACACTCACATCTAAGATCTCTATCCAAGTCCCAATTGGTTATTTTTGTCATTCCCTCACCCTCACTTTTAACATTTGTAACCACATATACTGTGATTCTTCTCATTGATGCCTGTTGATGTCAATGCCACCTTCAGCTGAATTTGAAAGAAACCCCTCCTTGATGCTGCCCAATGACCTGAAATCTTGTTCCTGGACTCCTATTGTTGTTTGTCACTGCTCCTTCCATATCCAGGGAAATGAGATGGCTTCAAAAAGAAAGGGTTGAGAAACAGATGCATTCAGGAAGAAAATTGGTGAAGCAATAAGTTCAAAAGGGTTTAGGATGAGATAGACAGATTAGGAGAAAAGAGGGAAGTGAAAGGTCAATTGCTTCTCATTTGCATTCACCAATCCCATCCAGATGCACCATCACCAGCAAGTGCACTGTTATCAAATTGTTCCTTTATGGTGGAAGAGTGATATTTGTTTGAGACTCATTCCCTCCATCGCTTTTCCCTGCAAGGACATGCATTTGGCCAACAACAACACCTGTGCTTCCTTGTCTGCCTCCACCAAATTCTCTCCTTTCCTTCAAATTTTGGAATTATAAAATCTTTTATTTCTCTTGAAGAACTTTCTCATATTCATTAATGACTTTCAAAATTAGATTAGTCAATGATGCCACCCCCTTGATCTTGCAAATGACAATAGAGCAGAGATGGTCAATAATATATTGATGATGTAGCATGTAGCATGTATTGAGGAAACTGAAACATTATCACAGATCAGAAAGGAGATTTGCAAGCTAAGGCAAGAAAGGATGAAAATGCACATACGATGGTGAGAGGGGAAGCCAGTTTGTTTGATGACCTATGGCCTCCTGGCCCCCCTAGGATGAAAATGGAACAAGAAAAGGACCCTAATAAACTAGGATATTTTGTGGGGGCTCTTGTATCCAATTTAGAAAAAAAATAACTAGAATTGTATATTTATGTATTGAAGAGCTCCTGTACATAAAAAGTGGAGAATGAAGTCTGCTTAGTAGTAGTAGAAAATATACAAATGCTAAAAATGCTGAACTAGACTAACATTGATTCACAGGAAAAAGAAATTACAGATATGTTTCAGTGATATATGCCATGGGTCTTAGAAGAAGAAACAATAAGGGAAATGATCTCTTGTTGTATCGGTGCAAACTATGAAGCTTTTGTTAACAACCTCCACAGAAATTAGACAATAGAAAAGACACAAAGGGAAGAAGAAAAGGTTTTCAAATTTTCCTACTGGCAGTAGAATTTGGTAATAAGTCAATTGATCCTATTAGAATAATGCCTCAAATAGTGGATGCAACAAATCCACAAGGATATCAACGAAAAAGGGAATAATCATTTTGCCAAAAAATTCTTAGAGGAAAAATACTTAGGGGAGACTCTCTCTCTTACATCCAAAAAATAAGAAAAACAAGAAGAAACATAAATATTTATGCACTTATGAAATTTATGAAGAATGAAATACTAGAAAGTCAGTTTCAAACTGTTATACTTGTTCTTTGATGTAGTGAATCAAAAGCATGCACACTGGAATACCTTGATTTGGAAATGTGTCCACTACTCTTACAACTTCTTCTTGAGATATTCCGTCCTTAGCATACATCTGGTGAACAATGTTAATTATATCTTCACGGTCAGGCTGCCTGTTTGAACAGTCATTGTTTTGCATTAACATAGTCACACTTTGCTAGATGGTATTGGTTTACAACTGGAAAGGTAGCATTCTCAGAATAGGAATCAACAATAGCACACAAAGAATTTGACTGTTTATATAATCAAAGATATCATCATGAACAGGGCTGTCATTCCTAAGTATTTGAAGTTGGTTGTATGATCTTATACCGCCATTGAACTCTCTCTATATATAGCCAACATAACAAGAGGCCAAAAAGACGTGTCAATTTATATTTCTATTCTAGGTAATTAGGAAGAACTGAGTTACGTTCTAGAATGTTAGTGAATGGCTCAAAATCTCTAGTTTGCTAAAATCCTGAAGTGTGCCAACTTGAAGGAGTATGCAATCAACACATAATAGGAAGTATGTTGTCGACCTAAAATCCAACAGATCAAATTGAGTTGAAAGCATTATAGCATAAAACTGTATTACCATATAACCATATTAACGTAAAAGCTAAGATGCTGTGACTATTATACTGTATAACTGTAGAAGCTAGTGATGATTGGCAAAAGGAGGAATATGTAGGAGAGAGAAGTGCGATGAAAAGAATAGGAGGAAGGCGGAGAAAATCATGAAACAAAGAATTAGAGAAGACAATTTGACTTACCTAGTAGCCACCAAACCCTACAAGAACTAGATGGGGACTTGCTCATTGTCTAATGGTCATTGATCATCCTCCAAGCTGTCTAACTATGTTTCTAAGTCCAAATGTTCAAGTGAGTATTGGTGTTGGCACAAAGGTGGATCCATCTTGCCCGGTACCTTCAGAAGCAAACAAGATTTTAAACCATGGAAGAATGAGATATGGGATCTAGTCTAGTGGACCTTTTGAAGGACAAAGATATTTGTCTGGTACAAATGAACATTACATCAGAAATAAAAATAGAAACATGGAAAAATTTATTGCCAAGGGGTATAATCAAGCAGGAGGAGTTGATTTGAGTGATGTGGTCTCCTCAACTAGTGAATCATAATTCATAATGCCATCAAAGTTCATCAAAGAGAACCATTTCCCTTATAATTGATTGATGGTCAATGTACGAGGCACCTACGGAAAGGGAGTTGGAACAATTGAGACTTGTCTGCAATTGATATATATACTCTAAAAAGGTGGCATAATTCAAAATCTTAGTTTATACTACTTTTTTGGTTCGTAGGAAAAAAACTGGCCTTAAATGAATCTCGAACATCTTAAGGCCTAGCAACACATTTGTTCATGTTCCCAAGGACGATTTAAAATTCCTTGAAAAAGTAAGGAAGCATTAGCCTAGACATGGGTTGATGTGGTCATGGAGAATCTTACCATTTTTTGTACTTTTTTTTTTTTTTTTAAATTAGGTTACTCTAATTCAACAACTGAGGTAATCCAACTATGGCAGTCTCTCTAGGTGGTTTCTCTTCATCAATGAACACTTCAGTGTTGTCATTCTGAGTGGTTGAGTGCCCTGCTCAGGGAAGAGGTAGACTCAAACCGTGAGAAATACCAACGACAGAGGATTCTTACGATTATAGATTTATGAGGATCATTGTTTCTGTTTAGCTATTCCGAGATGAAGGATCATCAAGGGTCAACACTATTGCTAAACTACTCTAAAAGAATCGATCATTCTTCTCTCTATGGACCGAAATAGTGGAGTGAAAGCACGGCCACATTAGGTTATATGCCCACCAGAGAAACCTCAAATACAAGAGGTCAAAGTCAAACAAGTATGAGATCTTCCATTTGCACTCACAAGATGCTAGAAGAGTAGTCAATTTCAAGTCAAAGAGAACCTTGCTCTACCATGAAGAGGGAAATATTTAGGTTAATTACACTGTAATCCCTCCTATCTTCTATATATATATAATAGTACATTTAGGTCTTTGTAATACATGCTATTTACAAATATCTCCCTGATAGAAACCTCTTAATATTCTTATGTTTAACTATAAAGATACACTATTTGAGATAATTTTAATTCATGAGACATATGATGAGACATTTCCCTTTAAGGTCTATATAATGTCAGTTGCACCAAAAATGGAGACATGTAACTCTTCAAGAATACATTAATAGAAAAGTTGATATATAAGAGACAGGTACCAGTAAAACTTCTCCATTCGCCCATCTCGAATAAGAGGAGCATAAAGTGTAGAAAAATCATTGCCAGTTACAATAATAGGAACTCTATGAGTAACATCTGATTCTCTCCATTTCTGCCCAATGCTCACTCTGGTGGGATTATCTGATAAGTTCATCAGAGTTCCAACGACTATTTGGTTGTTGACTGTCATTTGTGTGTTTCCTAGATGCACAGAAAGTGTGAACAGATTAGATGTTTTAATAAGTAGAACAAAAGTATATTTTAATCAGAAAAGATAGGTTCCCTATAGTTTAATAGATAATTATGTTTGTGAGCCTTGAGGTCAACCAAGAAAAGTTTAATCGTCGCAGGCAACTGTAATTCGTTAGTAATAAGCTGTGATATATAACAATATAAGACAAAAAAACTGACAATACTAACCAAATCTTCCCAGCCCGGCATCAATATCATTAATCATCAAACAGCTCATTTTACCCTGGGTTTTGGAAGAGAGGAGTCAGCATTCATGTAGAATGGATTGCATTAGAAGCTGAAAGAAACATTTCAGAAAACCAAAACATGAATAAAGCTAAGTATTGACAAGCTCGCTGCACTTTGTCCTACAGACAATCTACACCCAAACAATATAAAAAGGTTTACTATCTAATGACGCTCAAAATTCAGTTTAGTGTATTCACATGTTGAGTCAACTCACAGATGAGAACAGATTCAGCTGACGAACAAGAAGTTTTTAGATCTTGGATTTCAAAGGCAATTGCAGTAAACAACAATAAGTCTAGGAAATTGATTCTCTATTAGCAAGGCATAAGGCACATGTTGGTTACAAGACTTTAAAAACTAACTGAGGCCAAATCAAGATTCAAAATCTCGAGCCATACTGTAGTTACTAGAACAATGTTATTACTATATCTTATTGACATTCTGATATATAGTGCCAATGATGAATTAGAGGTGGAAGGAGGAAAGAGATAAAAAAAAAAATACAACTATATACTTAAACTCATTTTGCTTTTCACCTGAAATGGAACGATTTTGATATTATGTTGTATGGACACAATTCACAAAAATAAATAAAAAAATAAAAAGATTATTTCAACCTATCTTCACTTGCATTGTAACATGTTAAGAGGTGTCAAGTATGACATAAGACAATACTCATTAACTAATTACTGAAATGGCAATGTTAGAACAAGTTTAGTTTAAACCTATTTTATCTTAGCCCAACCTAAAGGCAGATCAAGAAAATTAGACGGGTTTCCTCCAAATGGGGCACACAACCATGGGATGTTGGGCTTCTGAGTAGTCCGCCACAAGTGCTTCTCGATTTACCCTAGCGGCGGGTGGAAAGCTTCCATGGGGTCGGGTCGGTCACCCCAAGTTTAGTGTTACCTGGTTCCCCATTTTTTTTTAAGAAAATTAGACAGGTTCCAACATCTCCTCCACCAAAGGTAGCTTCTACTAAATGTATTATCTAATCGCAGAGACTATCAATGATCAAGGCACAAGAAGAAACAAAAGTCCATTAGGAGAACCAGTGTATAATTAAATTCTCAGGCTAAGTAACAGTAAAACAAGCACCTCCAAACTCATCTATATAGGTGGTCTATCCTCTACCACTTTGAATCCTCACTGTTTAGGAGATGAAAGAGATACCTCAATCAAATTCATAGCATCTTTACCAGAAATAAGGAATAACAATCATAGTAGAAATAAGTTAACTTAGAAAAACAAACCACAAAGTCAATTAATTATGTCTAATCAGATAAATGAACATGCATAATCATAGAAAATCAAAATTTGTAGGAGTGCTAGTTCTTACTTAGTTTCCTTAATAAACATCAGGATCGTTCAATCTTTCAAGTACACTCGAACATTCCTTTCTGAAGCTTTTCAAAATATTTCAACAGCTACAATTCTCTACATCCATTTAATGGAAGTGTGAAATTTCAGAAATTTTGTGAATTAAATTATTATTCTTAGTTTCTACACACTCACACAAGATGTAGATTGCTATATCTGCTACTTGACAAAAGTTTCTGTATAGCCAAGGATTAAAATTCCATTTTTATTAAACTGGCCTATTTCAAGTGCATTGAATGATATTTTACTCCCATGGTCTAGCTCTGTAGCCTCCTTATTGAGACTAGTTTTTCTGGACTTTCTTCTTTTAAAGGATGGGTTTTTCCTTTCCCTCCCTATCCCTCACCTCAGATTCATTTAAACCCTTTGGAAATGAATATATTTTCAGTCTTGCCAAGGATGCTCAAAAAGCTAATATTTTTGAGAATTAGCTTTTAGTCACAAACAAAAATAAGTGTCATATCAAAGATTTGCACTGACAAAAGTTGTGAAGGGAAAAATAGAACTAGCCATTCTGAGCGCCAAATAAAATAAAATAGAATGATAATTGTACTCCTCATCTGAACATAAATCATGAGACTATCAATTGAAGATGAATAAAAAGATTGATGCTTTATCCCCAGAAACAAATATGTAAAGAAAGAAAAATATTGATTTCTAATGTCTCAAAAATATATACAAGTAGTGAAGATTCTGACTTGGTTTTGGATCACTTGAGAAGCTGTTCTGTAGCGCTCACGTATTAGCTTGCCTGGTTCTCCTAAAAAGAAGAGATATTGCATTTAGAAATAGAGCAACCTCTTAACAGCAAATTATGAAAAGATTTTCAACCTTGACCAGATTGGTTTTAAAATTTATTCATTTTTAGTTCTTAAAGCAAAGAACTCAAGGAAGCGGAATCACAGAAGATTGATAATCCATTTAGACAGAGTACACAAATAACATAGGAAGATATCCTTAAGAACCTTCATTTGTTGACAGTTTGCCAAACCCAAGAAACAGATCCAACTTGACAAGATTATTTGACTGTGACAGCCATCAAACAACAGAATTGCAACACAGAAGGTGCCAGCTGATAATAGGGAAAGGCTGAGAAGGAAATAAACTAGGAAAAGACGGTTTATTGTTTACTAGTTTGACATAGAAATTGAATAAATTTAATTGTTAGAATGGAGACAATACCCGCCCGCTCTGATTCCAGCTCCCCAGCAGACATAATGATAGGCTCCATTCCCATTGCACGAAAAATAAGTTCAGTTTGAAATGTTTTTCCTTGACCTTTTCCTCCCCAAATACCTACAAGACCATGAACTTGATTAGACTTCACTAAGATGGATAATAGCAAGTACAACAAGGTCTCACAACAAGCAACTGATAATACCTGATGAAATAAATACAGCAAATAACATGAATTTTGGTGTAGTCTGTCAAGTACATTGGCATGAAAAGTCATTATTTTCAAGATAATTAGAAGTTGATAACTCGTGGAAAATTATTAGGATTAGTCCTGTAGGTAGTCTCCTGTACCTACATATATTATCTTACTTATCATATTGAATATACATAATACATCCTTCTTACTGAATCATGGTTTAATTTCTTGTATCATTTTGGTCTGCATTGGTGAAACCTACCCTTCTGCTTGACAACTGAAACTGGCACTAGATCAACATGAACGGATCGCTGGTGTCAGGTGAAATTGTTGTTCTACTAGGCGGTACCATCACTTTCTCAATTTATACTGATAAAGATGAAGGCCAACTAGCATTGTGAAGTGTTAAGGAGGGATTTGCTTGAAACAGAAAGATTGCATAGGTGGAGCCAGCCTAGCATTGCATGGGGGCCTGACGCATTCTAGAGGTGAATACTTAAGGTAGGCCGGGTCAAGTGCAGGTGCAATGGTGGTTGGATTAAAGAAGATTTTTTTTTTTGCTGAAATTATAGCCTATGAGAAACATGAATATATTAATTAGACAGATCAATATTAGTTAAACTCAACATGAATTTAACTTATATACATTAATATAATTATAATTTAACATAAATTTTACTTATGTTAGATCAATTTTGATTGTATATATAAATAAATCATGTTATCATAAGTAATAATTTAATATTAATAAAATAGAAGAACATCATTGTATATCAAATTATTTATATTTTTAGTACTACTTAATATTAATTTTATTGACGAGCAATTAGTATTTATGTTTTATTTAGTACTGATTAATATTAATCTTATTTATAAATTCATACATTTCTACTTAACTAATACACTATTACTCACAACATTATTAAAATTAATACCTTATTGTTGAGACGAGATTACCCATGTTTCCCCTGTTAGGACATTCCGGGAGCTAGACGGGAGCTAGACGGAGGTGATTAGCTCCAATTGCTTCGTTGATGATTTGTTGCACCGGAAAACTTGAAGCAATGGCTAACGTTAGGATTTACTTGGCATCCACCTCCTTGAGATGACTAATCCAAAGATCTATACAGTACACACTCCGCTATGAATAATACTCCTTCTCGAAAATAATTCGGAGGTGGATAAACCTCCTACAAGCTGACATACAAGAATACAATGAAAATAAGATGTAAATACACAATACAAATGGAAACCTTGCTTTCTTAAACTCTTGTTGCTTGAAATGTCTCTTGTATACTCGAAAATGTAGTAGCATTTCTCTCAGAATCTTCCAGGCACAGATGGTGAAGAGTGGAGAAGAAGTTGTGATTTGAATCTTCGAATGCCTTTATATCCCGAATTAGGGTTCCCAATCAATTGGTCTTATTCCCAATCGATTGTCATATCATATCCAAGCAAATCCAGTCGTCCAAATCTCGCAACGACTATTTTCTTCTTCTCTCAATTGATTATGAGGCTTCTTAATCGATCACCCAATCGATTCAAAAGGCCACTGTTCGCTCGCGAACTTCCCCCAATCGATCACTTAATCGATTCACGTGGCTCAATCGATCACCTGATGGATTCAGACGCCCACTATTTATCGCGAGCTTCTCCCAATCGATTAAGCACTTTCCCAATCGATTCAGCACAGTAAAAAACTTGCTTCACGAAAAATCTCACTTCAATCGATTACCTAATCGATTGAAGAGGGCTAAATTGATTAGTCAATCGATTCGGGGCCTCTTTGTTCTCGTGACAACAACCCCAATTGATCACCTAATCGATTGGCTTTGACCCAATCAATTGCCAAACTCTAAGTCACTTAACCCGAGTCTAGGGTTCCCTTCTCCAACATCCGGTCAACCATGACCTATTGAGATCTTCACCAAGTGTCTAGTCAACCTTTGACCCACTCGGATTTTCCATCTTGTACCAACTTCCCGTTGGACTTTCGATCACCAGTGTGGTCCTCCTTGACTTACTTGGATTTTCCTTTTACCTAACCGCAGTTAGAACTTTCCTTTTGTCAACGTGCAGTCCTCCTTGACCTACTTAGACTTTCTTTTGCCTAATCGCAGTTAGGACTTCCCTTGCCAACGTGCGGTCCTCATTAACCCACTTGGACTTTCCTTTGCCTAACAGCAGTTAGACCTTTCCTCTGCCAACGTGCGGTCCTCCTTGACCCATTTGGACTTTCCTTTGCCTAATCCTCGAATTAGGACTTTGTCTTGCCTAACCTCCGAGTTAGGAGTTAGGACTTCCCTTGCCAGCATGCGGTCCTCCTTGACCCACTTGGACTTTTCTTTGCCTAACCGCAGTTAGGACTTCCCTTGCCAACGTGTGGTCCTCCTTAACCCACTTGGACTTTTCCTTTCCTAATCCTCGAGTTAGGACTTTGCCTTGCCTAACCTCCGAGTTAGGACTTTGCCTTTGCATAACCTTAGGATTTTACCTTGACACATAAAGTGATGGGGCCCACAAAAGTGAAAATAGCGGGTCATTAATTTATGTGTCTATCCTGAGCTTTTCTTTGAGATTTTTTCCCTCTACGTATCATTATTCTTAGAATAATTACAAATGAGTGCCAATCTACCTCAACAATTTATGTCCTGAAGATTCAAAAATCAAACAAAAAGTCAATTTTTGATACTCAAAGGCGTGAGATTGAGACTTAAGGCATAATCAGAGACAACATTCACAATACTAACTATCAAAACAAAAGACAATATTCATACAGAATTTTAAACATAAAAGAAAATATTAAGATTCTTCTTCACTACTAAAGATTTTGTCACAAAAAGTAGGATTCTTTTGAGTGACATCTTGTGACAAATTAAATTGTTTCCATTATATGGCCTATTGACAGCCAAATCAGTAAGGAGTTAGAGATGGATAAGATTAAGAAATATATAATGAATCTAAATTGCATAGGTAGAATGCTAGAGTATCTACTTTGTATTTCTTGAAGTCAAAATAATCATTATGTCTGTTTGCATTCTGCTTAAGATAAGCTATTGAATAGAGCATCTTATCACCAATTCAGGATTTCAGATAAATCTAAGCAAGCACCTTGCTATCACCAAACCAATTTACAAATTTACTAGTTGAAAAATGAAATATCATCTGAAAACGATTCTTCATACAAGAAAACATAACTTTTACCTAGTATTAGGGGAACCTTAGCATTGATGTGATGGGCAAGGTAATTCTTCACAATGTGACAAGCTGCAAAAGAAAACAAGAACTTCAAGAGTACAAAACCAACTCAAAAGCAAACTTGACAAGTAAAAGGGATAACTACATATGAAAAAAAAATTGAATCATTAACAATAAGAAAATTTCAGAAATAACAAAACAAAATCAACATACTGTTAAGGACCTAAATGAAATACTAAATACCTATTTGTAAATACCATATATATATATATATATATCACATTTCTGGTTGGTGCAAATGCTGCTTGGTGCGGATGCTTATGGAGGCAGGTGGTTTCCTAGAGGATGATACCTGCTGATTTTTGGAGTGGAGTTGCGCATCAGAATTCTGGAGCTGCTGGGTTTTCTTATGATTGCAAGATTGAATTCATTGTATCTGTATATTGATCCAGAGAGCTGTTGTTCATGAGTTTATGTCTAGACGGATTTTGATGGGTTTGGTATAGAGTTTTCTTGTGCTGGAAATGTTGATGCTGTTTATGGTTGCTGTTTACCTGGTGGTGTCTCTGGGTTTGTGTGCTGGGTTATATTGCTGTGTGATGTTGCTATGTTTGTGTTTGGAATTTTCGGCTGGAGGACAGCTCCTTTTCTGTGATAATCCTGTGGATTTGTATGGTGGCCATTTGAGCATGGAAAAATGGGATTTGCTGATTTGCTAGTGGATTTTTTCTATGGTTTTGATTGGTTCTTGCTGATTGGTGCTCAAGGAGTTGTGTACAAACATTTATGATGCTGGGGTATTTTTAGAAGTTTTTGTGGGAAATTGTTTTGTGTGATAGTCCTATGCTTGTGAGATCATGGTGGTTTGATAGGTAGTGGCTGTTGTGGGTAAAGTCTTCTTGTTATGAGTTTTGGTTATAAGTTTGGTGAGGCTATATTTGTATATCTTTGGAGTCCTTGTAAATTGTAGTGTGAAGTTAGGCTTGATCCCCCTCATTCTATGATTCTTTTTCTTATATGAAATTTTCTTTTGAATTATAAAAAAAATTAAAAAAAAACATATATCACACGGGTGCTAAAATGGGATACTAATGTTATGAAACATTTAGGTAGGAGAAGACTACTAGGGTAAATTTGCCTCTCTTCATGGTATAAGAGCTAGGTCCCTGCTCTCAAAAGGACTAATAAGATTAATATAGCACGATATTTAAAATAGTTTCTCAAATCTAGTACATCCTTTTGTTTTCTTCTCAATCTAACTCATATTCAAATCTAGCACCCATTAACTTTACTTCCACCTGCTTAGTTGAGATGGCATAACACAAAGTTATTGGGTGCTAGATTTTATCACAAATTATGGATGACATACTAGATTTATTTATTTTTTAAAAAATGCACTAGATTTGAGAAAACATATAAAGGTCGTGCTATATTATTCTATTAATCCTTCTCGAAATTGATCTCTCTATGTTATAATCATGCATGACAATGCATCCAATGAGCTACTCAAACACGCACATGCATCCACTGCTTAAGTCATTGCTGGCTAATGAGGATCTTTTATAAAGAGATGTTAAGCACCCAAAAACACACTGCTAGCATAATAGTAATACACGAAAAGTACCAATGATGTAAGTTCATCAACTTTAAGTAGAACCACAAGTACATCAACCCCGCATCCACGGGCATAGCCGAGTTGGTACTCAGATGGTAGATTGCCACAAGAGAGCGGTTCATTCCCTGGGAATAAAATCCCTCCCACCTAAAGAGACGTCGCTCGGTCATTGTGACTTACCTCCCTTCCAAATGCCTTGGGGAGGGCGTGGAGGGGTGCCTAGGGTGAGCGCATCACCTTTTGCTACAGGTACATCAACCCCATTTTTGACTACTTATCGTGTGCTCCCTAAGTTGTGGCTGCAACCACCCGGTTATTGACCTCAGAGTGACCGTCATTGTAGTACTTTATTAAATTGATCCACTGCATGCCGACAGACGGTGCACTTCACAAACCTATCATGCCTCCAATCATGACTCAAAATTGCAAACCCATAGTGAATCTTAAGTAGCATGTATCAGAGGTCAACCTCCATTAGTGAGGTCGACACCATCACTGATATCAAATAATACATTTGGCGGAAGCTACTGTTGGTGGAGGAGATGTTGGAACCTATCTAATTTTCTTGATTTGCCTTTAGGTTGGGCTAAGGTAAGTTAGGTTTAAACTAAACTTGGTATGGCATTGACATTTTGGTAATTTGTCAATGAGTATTATCTTATGTCATACTCGACACCTCTTGACATGTTATAGTACAAGTCAAGATAAGTTGAAATAATCTTTTTATTTTTTTGTTTTTAAATTTTTGTAAATTGTGTTCATACAATATAATATCAAATCATACCATTTTAAGTGAAAAACAAAAAATTTGAGTTTAAGTATATAGTTGTATTATCTTCTTTTCTTTTTTATCTCCTTCCACCTCTAATTCACCACTGGCACAAAGATACCGAAACAATGTTCTAATCAAAGACTAAAACTCCAACATGGCACAAGATTTTAAATCTTGGTTTGGCCTCAACTAGTTTTTAAGGTCCTATAACCAGTGCCTTGTGCCTTACTAATAGAGAAACAATTTCCTTGCCTTATTGTAGTCTTCTGCAATTTAGAATCCAAGGGAATGATCCAAATATGAAGACGCCTCCAAAAATCTAAAACTAAACTACCTTCAACTCCAACTCGGAACAAACAATGTGAAGAAGCATAAAGGTGAGGAGCTTGTCAAATCAATATCGCAAGACCTTAACATCAAAAATGAGTAGAAAGATGTCTATGAAATCATCAACAAAATCTTAGAATCATGGGATTTGGGTGGTCAGCTCAGTTTTGATTATTGGAATAAAAGATCCCAAATTATGTCATAAGTTCAAGAGACAGATATGTTAAGATCCAAAGTCTATATCCAGGTGTCATAGCAGGACATCAATGAAAATGCTCATGAGATTGGATAAGCAGCATTGTTTCAATCCACTTCCAAGAGGCTCAAGTAGACACGGAAATCTAACCCAAGTGAAGGGATCCCACAAGCCTTGGCCCATTAACCAATCTCAAACTGCTACACGAAATCATGAAGTATAGTTCTTCCTATTCATCTTCCCTATGGTGATCCAACTAGCCTTAGCCGATGCATGCAACCCAATACTAGCTCCAGAGTATCAACTTGTCAATGTTAAAACATGCACAACATACTAGAACTTAAAACCATGATATTTGCTAATCCTTATTCTAAAATGTTAAAAGGGTTGAACTTATATCCAACTTCCTAGTTGGTATCATCTGACAATCTATGAAGGCTATTGAACCCTGTTCAAGCTAGCAAACACTATCAACTACTAGTTGTATAGCAAACAACATCAAGTACAAGTTGCCTGGCTCAAGATATTGGACTATGATAGAACCAATTGTAGAATTGATGAGCAATCACATCTTGACATGCCTTAAAAGTTAAAACCACGCTCATGACCAAATTATTTTCTAGAGTCATACAATTTCAAATTGCAATCTTAATCTGAAAAGTTCATATATGCACTCATCAATAGCAATTTTAATTGCTCTTTAGAGGAAGACCATGATTCTAGTGCAATATCAATAAATAATACTTTCCACAGTCCTAACCTGTCAAAAATGAGAAGGAAATTCAAGCCATCAAACTTAGTAAAATATAATATCATAATTTAACAACGAAACATAATATAAAATACAAAAATCATATCCTATAATAAACTATAAGTCTAAAGTACTATAAATTATAATTGTAAGCCTACAGCACTTTTTCTTCAAGAAAAAAAAAGGAATAAGTAATTTGTCAAATAGGCAAAAAGGTCAGAGGAAATCTGCCCAAAATTTAGTAAACAAATAGTTTTCCATCTTCCAATATTGTAAACGCCATGTAAGTATCTGGAAGCAATTGGTCCTAGGAAAAGGTTAACCACTTTTTCTATGCAAAAAATGATACCTCCTCAAATCCGAAGAATCATAAATCCATAGCAAAGTTTGATAGATCTTACCAACTTTGTCCTGTAAAATAGGATATATTTGTCAAGTTCAGGGTTCATATAGGCAAATATGTCATAAAAGAAATATTGCATAGATAGTTTCAGATTTTCATAAATGAACAACAAATGTTTACTTATCTTTAAATAGAAAAAAATATCCTAAAATGCAGTATTTTACGTGCTCAGAAAAATACATACACGATAGCTTGACATCTACAAGATTAAGATTTAACTACAATTTGAAATCTCATACTGTGTCAAACATAAATCAAAATAAAATACTACTTGGCACCGAGACAATGTCTCTTGTGTCAATCATGTGGACGATTATCATTCTATGCATAGTTTGAAATTTCATATCATGCCAAGCAAAGTGGTTGAAACGTATTGTTCCGGTAAATTACCGAAACTCTACTCGACACCAACACCGAGACAAGTTCTCATGTCGTCGTATCAATCGTATCAACAAGTATAATTTCATGTTAACACTCTAACACACCCTTGGCATGCTAAAATTGAGACAATTTTATTTTTTAGTTTGTCTCCATACAAGACAATGTTTAAATCATAGCATTCCATGGAAAAGAAATATTAAGCTTAGTTGTATATAGTTATGTTATTTTTCTTCTTCTTCTTAATTTCTTTCCTCCTTTCATCTCAATTTATCATCAACACCATACATCGAAATTTCAATACAATACCTAAACATTCCCATCAAAAAGAGAAACAACGGCAAGACTCAAGATTTCGAACCCTAATTCTATGTCCACTCACCACCACCCGATTAAAAAACAAAAACACAATCAATACTCGAGATTCCAAATCCTAATTCCATGTCAACACTCACCACCACTTGGCACGCTAAAATTAAGATTATATATATAGAGAGAGAGAGTCTCCATACAAGATAATGTCAAAATTGTAGCATTTTAAATGGAAAGAAAATATTAAACTTAACTATATAGTTCTCTTTTTTTTTCTTCTCCTTCATCTCTTTTCCCTTTCCACCTCTAATTTACCACTAGCACCATCCATCAAAACGTCAGCACGATACCAAAATAGTATCCAATCAAAGACCGAACTTGAACCAATGAAGACAGATTCTAGGAGAAACTTCCTTGTGTGATTAGCTCCTACCACTCTTGTTCCACCATCTAACCAATATCGAACCAATCTATTCTTGAAGTTTAGTTACAGCCTATTCCAAATGGACTTCATAGACGTGTTGGAGGTCATCACAGAGGATGTGGAGGTCGTCAGTGGAGGTTGGCAGCAAGAGCGACTCAAACATACATAGACTCCACCTCCCTCATATATCGCTCACATGACTCAATCTTAACAACCTTCATATCATAAGATGGATTGCCTGCTAGTAAACTCCGCAATTCCAACTTAACTATTTGACTTCACTTATCAGTATAGAGAGAGTGGAGAGTAGTGGGTGGAAAAAGAAATGATAGACCAAAGTGTCATTAGGTTAGGATTATAATTTTCTAATTGATGTTAAAGCGCACATCAGTCATTTTTCTATTCCCTCCAAGAGGTGTCAAAGAGGTCATGCTAGTCATGGCCCAAATCATGTCAACATGGCATCTTGAGCTTGATCCATAGGCTAGTTTTTTGGCACGACTTGGGATAATGTTGGATCAAGCACGACACATCCTGCATGTTAGGCCATGCACATAGGCAAAAGGAATCCTTCTCTACCTATGTAACTTTAATATTTAAATATAACAAAGATGTAAAACATTTCACAAAAAGCCAAGCCAACTACTATTTTGTTTAATTTGCTAAGTTATTCAACAATTTATAATCCTTGATGAACGTTATCATTGACAATCTAAGTTCCTTGGCAACTTTAGTGGAAAGACAAATCAACGATTGCTAATCAGCTAAATAAAGTTCCAATGTATTTTCAGAGTGGATACTCCAACTCCTAACTTCATTCATTCCTCCGTGAGAAATGATAACTTCTACCTTTCTAAGATTCTAGAATTTTGAAGGAACAGTTAGTCATTATAACAGTGTATCTTTTGAGTTCCACTCACCCAAATATTCTGTTTAAAATAGAAGGCATCATTCAAAATGTGGCAACAAAAATTACATCCGACTTAGAGCAGTCTCCAAGATGGTGCACATTGAACAAAGTATGCCATTCATTGATAGCATTCCTCATGTACTCCAATTCATACCTCCTAACCAAAGTAATATACATAAAACAAATGACTGAGGATTCAGAAACCAACCAAGAAGGCCGGAGCTATGTAATAATCGCCTTGCAGATACTCAAACGACCTCGTCGCTTTCTGCCGGTAATCAAAGACAATATCCGCTGTGAAAACCAATCAATAAACATGTTGGAGAAAATTTTTAAATAAATAAAACTAAATTACTTTGTACTTTAAGAAATTAATAACAAATCATTTTATGTGTAACTCATAATTCATATTAGTACACATTTTAAATAAAATGTTTAATTGCAATTAAGTTGGTGAGTGAGCACCAAAGTTCCAACCAACTTTTCTGTAGGATTTAATCAAAATATTTAATTGCAAGCTTTTAAAAGCTTGACCAGGGGTCGAATTGAGGAAAAAAATATGAGAGAAAATAAGTGATAGAGAGAAAAAATAAGAAGAGAGAAATCCTCATAATCCTTCACCATCTCAGTATGCTATCTTGAAGGTAAGCAAATAAGAGTTTGATTTATTTCTTCCAAAGAAACATCTACAGGAAGAAAATCACTCAAATTCAAACATGGTCAACATGATTTATATTGGTTAAATAATATTTGCCACCCATATATATATATATAAATGTGTGACACCCTCTTGACAGTCATGTCCACAATGGAGATGCCGGTCGTATCTGAGAGAGTTGGATTTCTACTGAAATCACACATACAAAGCAAAAAACATTGTTTAGGCAAGCAATTACGTGTTTCTATAGTTTATTTATCTAATGATAATTTTTGCATGTATATTCATATAATCTTGCAAGAAAAAGGTACACAATGTGATGGAGATAAATAGGGTATTATCTTTCCAACTCAGCATATTTTAGAATTGCATCAAATATATGTCTGTCACATTGAGGTTCTTATATTTGGAATAGGTTGAAGATCAATCAGAACTAATTTTCCAATATTATTTAACTAGCACAAATAATATAATTTAACTAGCAAGAAAATTCATTTCTTACAGCATATGTATATACAGAAAAAAATTTATAAGTTATTTCTAGATGATTATATTTATGATATCTGTTTAATTCCTCATATGTTAGCTCATTCCTTATAAAAAATTATTATCAAGTTTTATATATATCGACCTACTTAATAATTTTAGTCATAAATTTCCATATACGTTAGTGCATTACATTTGGACCATCTTTTGTATAAAGAATTTAAATATTAATTGATTATTGGTAGCTAGTACTACTTGTGATCATTGTAGCAAACCAAGATTAATTTATTTGTCTAACCGATACTATTAGTCATTGGTTGGTTGTTCTATGTTTGAATATTGCTAAATGTTAAATTAGATTGTCATTTGCAAGTGTTATTCTAGCATCCTCCAACAAGAATGTCGGTTCATATTTTCGGATTCTTTCATCCATTGGGAAAGATTAACATTATTGGTTTTTGTTTATATTTGATAAATCTTGTATATGCTTTCGAGATGTCATTATTCCTTAAATTAGTTGAGCCAATTGGAAAATTGTATCTTGTCTAGCAAATAGTTAGATTTTAGTTTCAACGAATCTAGCTTGTAACAGATCATGGTTATGAACCGTGCAACTTTTGTAAATTAGCTATGTTTACTGTGATTGAATCTCAATGTTTTGTCTTCCTATTCTATCGGAGCAACCCTCCAGGGTGACCTTACACTCTCTGGAAGAGGGTAAATCACGGCGGGGGCATTTGCCATAGCGCAACGGCCCTTTGTCTTTCTATTCGAGACCTCCAAGAACATTGAATTGCTATTAACACCCAGTCTTGCATTTTCTCTCAGTAAAGTCCAATAATATAACTCAGTATTTCTATTGATAATAGTGTGTTTTTTGACAAATTCTCAGATTTATTCAAGAAAAAAAGCTGTTAATGTAAACAACTAATAAACTTGTGATCAAGAGGATTTGTCTTCAACATAGCCTATTTTCTTTAAAGGAGGTATTCATAGGTATAGAAGACCAACTATGATAATAGCCCAAGAGTTGAGTTGTTGACTGGTATTTATACTAGTACACCTCAAATTGGTTAAATGGGTAGCATTGTGCTATATTTCTACATCAATTTCTTAATTACCAGTTCACTGTGTATCAATGCAGTGATTAGTTGGGTTGTAAATGAATTGGACGTTTATGAACAAAGCTTGGTGTTGGGTTAAATTAAGCTCATTTATGTTCATTCAATAGTAAAAGAATATATAAAAGAACAAGCATGAATACCAATAAGCTTGGTTCAACAACATATATGAACAAAGCTCATTAATAATTTATGAATAAACTTATTTATTAATTTAAGCATAATGTAATTATTAATTTATTTCTTAATTTTTTTATTTAAATACATAAAATTTAGAAATTTGTATAATCTAAAATTATTTATAATAGGTTAAAAATAAGAAAATAATATAAGTTTCATGAATTAGACAAAGAATTAACTAATTTATAAGGACAACAATGTTATTGGATGAGCTTGGTAAAAGGCTCGAAATCGGCTTGAGCTCAATAAAATTTGTAATAAATAAGCTTTAACAAGTTCGATAAATAAATAAACAAGCTTGAATACTGCTAAACTCAGTTTGACTCGTTTACACCCCTAATGATCAATAAGATATCAAGTATCCTATAAGACTTGGTGTCTTGGTCAACATTGATAATTGGATTATTGACCATGTATTTCTATTTCCTAATTCTTTACCTTTATTACAGACAAGATATAAGGTAAATACATGTGCAAAGATTTGCATATTTTAAACACTATTTAAGGGAGGGGGGAGTTGATTCCTAATCAATTCACACTCATATGCCTCGTTAGTTCATCACTAATAAACTAATATTTTATGTTAAAAAATTTCCTATATTTTTCAGGTTGAAAGTGACTGTTGGTGGTGATGATACTAACATAGCATACTATTATATTGGCAATACACGTGCTTCCTCTACCATTTGGTTATTAGACATACTTCCTACACATGCTTTATTACACATAGTTACTCAACCAATTTATTTTGGTCAAATATGTAAGTACCCTGTGTTAGTTTTGATGTAATCAACTAAGTCAGAATTAGATCCTGTTGTCTTTTGATGACTTGTGCCCAAGTGTGCAGGAACAGGAGCACAGAAAGTCGAGCAAAAGACGCAGCTAGCGAGAAGGGCGGCACGGGAGAGAGTTGAAGGGCTCGGTGCGTCCGAGGGACAAGGCGCTACGGAAGAGTACACTGGCGGATGAGAAGGAGGCGCGTGGCGTTTTTGAGGGACAAGAAGCTGGAACGGAAGGTTGCTCAAGAAGGTCGGAGAGTGGGTTCGGGCAAGCCCTATTCCAGGTCGAAATCGCCCAAGCGAGCGGAGCCGGAGCGGAAGACCCAGACGAAAAGTCAACTTTAGGTTGACTCGAGTTCGAGTGCCCGGAGCCATTCCGGGCGCTCAGAGCTACTCTGGGCGCTCGGACCGGCTTGGTCCAGCCGGGGCACCTTGGCGAGGCGCCCTATGCGAAAGCGGTTCGAGCGCCCAGACCCCTTCCAGGCGCCCGGACCAGAGATTTTATCTAGATTCGTTGCAATACGATCCGTTGCGACGTGAATAAAGTTTTATTCACGCCTAGGAGCCCGAAACCCTTCCAGATGCCCGGATCAAGGCTATAAATACAGCTGATCCCAGTAGCTAAACACAACACTTGTAAACGATCTTCTTTCTGTTTAGCTTTATGATCTAGTGCTTTAACTGCTGTAAGAGGCTTCTTCGCTAGAAGGAGATTTTAGTGAGTTTTTAACGTCTTAAATTAACAATTTCCTAATTGCAAACCAAGTAAAAGATCTGTTTCTTCTTTCTCTTTTTTAATTAGTTGTTTTTTTTAGTACAAGTGTTTTTAATCAAGCTATAAGATCGAGAAAGGTTTGCATTTTTATTTTCAGGCAATTCACCCCCTATTGCCGGCCGCAAGGGACGTACAAGTGGTATCAGAGCCCAACCGCTTCAGAAGGGCTAACCACCGACTGAAGCACAGAAGTCAATGGTCGAACCGAGTATCTACCCGCCTAAGTTCGAGGGAGAGTTCGCGAACTAAAAAAGAAAATGGAGGTATTTTTTAAAACGAATTTTGATTTATTATTAATAATGAAGTTTGATTTTTTAGCACCAAAGGACAAAAAAGAACATCAGTGGACTAAAAAGGAGCAAGCCGACTTTGTGACAAATAGCAAGGCAGAGTTCCATTTGCTGAGCATTTTACCGCCACAAGAAGTCAACCGGATCGGGACTTATGAGTCAGCAAAGATCTCTTGGAAAAATTCCTAGAAATCCACGAAAGAACCTCGGAGGCAAAACTCGCGAGACAGAATCTGCTCCGGAACCATATCAGCAACCTCCGGTTAGAAGAAGGCGAAATTGTCGCACACCTCCACTCAAGAATCAAAGAACTCATCACCAGACTCACGAATCTTGAAGAAAAGTTAACCGACCTAGATTCATTAAGGCACGCGCTTAACGCATTTCCTAGGACTCCTGAATGGGCATCCTTAGGAGATGCATATTTCATCTCTAAGGAGTTAAGAGGTAAGTAATTTAGAAGAGCTTTTTTCAACGTTTGAAATTCATGAGTCAAGATATGTAGATCTAAAGAAGGAGTCAAGACACAATATTGCCTTAAAGGCAAAAATGGATGAATCAAAATCCGAAACTTCTCTCGATGATGACAAAACGATATTCATGGTAAGTTCAAAAGTTTTTTCAAAACTAATAAGTTTAATCAAGTGTAGGGCAAAAGAAGGAAAAGAAAGGTAAGATGCTACCGTTGCAATGAAGAAGGGCACGTCAAAGGCAACTGGCCAAAACTGAAGAACAAGAACAAGGACAAGGAAAAAGGCAAAAGAGCGACCCCAAAGAAACACAAGAATCTAAAAGCGACATGGGGCAAAACATCATAATCAGATTCAGATGTCGTAGCATACGCCGAACTTGCATTAATGGCAAGTCACCAAGAAGACGACGGAGCAAGTTCATCGGAGATGAGCATCGACAGCATCGATGAAGGGGGAGCAACGCTAGAAGAAAGCAGCTCAGGGGAGCATCAGAGATCGACAAGGTAAGTCAGGTACGGTCCATACCTCCTGACCAGTTATTTAAGTTTATAAAAATATTGACTAAAAATTCCTATAAATTAGAAATTGAAAATGAAAAATTTAAAGAAGAAAATAAGAAATTAAAACTAGCCATAGCAACATCTTGTCGATTAGAAGATTTCGACAAAATAAAAATGAAAAATTAAAAATAAAAATAAAAAATTTGAAGAATTATGCATGCGCACATGTTCAACAAATTAGAAATCATTTAGGACTTAATTGGTATTTTAAATATTATAAGGGCTAGATTAGAAAATTATCACCAAAATATATCCCTAAAAAATTTTTGATTAATCCTATTTTGGGTTCCAAAATCGTGCTTAAACTAAATTTTTATGCATGCCGTATTTTTAATTTGATTTAATTTTTTTGTGTTTGTTTACTTAGAATTATCTAAATAAATTATTTCGTATAATTTCTGTTGGAAATTAATTTTTTCTTTAATTTTTCCGAGAAAGAGAATATCATCAAAAAATTTTAAATTTTTCTAACCGTTAAATTATTTTTTATGATTTTTTTTAAAAATATTATATTTTTCAATTTAAAAATAATTCGCAAAGTAATTTTTACAAACTTCATTTTTCTATGAAAAGTTATCATGTTCTCTATTCAAGAAAATATTTTTAAAATTTTTTGACTGTTATTGAATTTTATATGAATTATTTATCCAAATGCTACCTTTTAATATTAAAAATTTTTAAAAAGTAATTTTTGAAAATTTATTTTTTTCTGCAAAGCTACTTGCTATAATATATACTCAGAAAATTTTTCAATATTTTTCGAGCTTAAAAACAATTTTTAAGAAATTTTTTTATGAAAATATGTCCTTATGAAGAAAAGAATTTATTACTGCTTAGATTAATTTCAAATTTTTAGTGAAAATTTTATTTTTTGCTTTGACTATATCTATTTACCAATTCTAAAAAAATTTCAGGATTTTTTTTCACGATTAAAATTATTTTTCAAATTATTTCTTTTACAAAAAAAAATTGGTTTATAAATTGTGAAAATCTTCTAAATTTAAAGTTCATGATTTTTCTAGATGAAAGTCACTATAATTTTATCCCTTAGACTTTGTTTTAAATTTATTTCAAGTTACTTTCATAGCTTACCCCTCTTTTTAATGTGATCAAAGGGGGAGAATTAGAGGTCAAATCTAGGGGAGGGTACATTTTGATTTTTTAAACAATTTTCTTAATTGCAAAATATGTACTTGTTACCTTACTGTCATTTGTTTTTTTGTTACCCTAACTTAACTTGAGTTGCTCACATAAAAAAGGGGGAGATTGTAAGTATCCCGTGGTAATTTTGATGTGATCAACCAAATCAGAGTTAGGTCCTGTTGTCTTTTGATGCATTATGTCTAAGTGTGCAGGAACTTAGGAGCACAGGAAGTCAAGCCAAAGGCGCAGCTAGTGAGAAGGACGATGCAGGAGAGAGTCGAAGGGCTCCGTGTGTCCGAGGGACGCGGCGCTGCGGAAGAGTACACTAGCGGACGAGAAAGAGGCGCGCGGTGTTTCCGAGGGATGAGAAGCCAGAGCGAAAGGTTGCTCGAGAAGGGCGGAAACTGGGTTTGGGTGAGTTCTATTCCGGATGACCGAAATCACCCAAGCGAGCAGAGCCAGAGCGAAAAACGCGAACGAAAAGTCGAGGTGCCGGTTTGAGCGCCCGGAACCCTTCTAGGCGCCCGAACCAGAGATTTTATCCAGATTCGTTGCGATGCGATCCGTTGTGACATGGATAAAGTTCTATCCACGCCTAGGAGCCCGGAACCCTTCCAGGTGTCAAAATCAGGGCTATAAATACAGCCATGATCCCAGTAGCTAAACACAATACTTGTAAACGATCTTCTTTCTGTTTAGCTTTGTGATCTAGTATTTTAACTACTGTAAGAGGTTTCTCTGCCATAAGGAGATTTTAGTGAGCTTCAATGTCTTGGATTAGCAATCTTCTTATTACAAACCAATAAAGGATTTGTCTCCTCTTTCTCTTTTTTAATTATTTTTTTTTACAAGTGTTTTTAATCAAGCTATAAGATCTAGAAAGATTTGAGTTTTTATTTTCACGCAATTTACTCCCTCTTGCCAACCGCAAGGGACCTACAAAATATAGTCAACAGTCAATTGATTCATACTTATGTACTAAATTTATTGTTAGAAGTTAATTGGAAAAATTAGGTAGAGAAGAAAGAGACCATGACAAGGTTGTTAACGTAAATGATTTACCTTACCTTATATCATGGTATAACATGACAAGGTTGTGTGTATTTACTCAAGAATGATATTTACTTGCATCAACATACATGTGAAATAATGACTTATTTATATTAACATGCACTTTTGTGTGACCTATAATGCGAATCATTTTACTTGTGCTACAATTATGTTTTCATAATGAAAGTGTATATATGTTGATATGAGCATGTTATAATTAGTGGTGCCATAGTTTGTTGAAATTAAAAGGCTTTGATCAATACACCAAAGGATATTGAGATCCTAACTCTGTAAATACCCTACTTCATTTTATCATATTTGTTTATTTTTGTCTAGAATCACTTAATGAAGGGTAGCCTTGACGCAACGGTAAAGTTGTTGCCATGTGACCAAAAGGTCATGGGTTCGAATCCTGGAAACAGCCTCTTGCAAAAAGTAGGGTAAGGTTGCGTACAATAGATCATTCCCCGGGACCCTGCATGTAATGCACTTCATTTTAGAAG